>JBBPCS010000238.1:11332315-11360304 GCA_037974645.1 Hollardia meadi
GTGTGTGTGTGTGTGTGTGTGTGTGTGTGTGTGTGTGTGTGTGTGTGTGTGTGTGTGTGTGTGTGTGTGCTTGATGCCAATGAGGCCGGCAGAGCAGCAGTGTGTCCGAGGCTCATCTCGGTGCTCCGTGGCGCAGCCAGGATGAGAGTGGAGGTTAAATGGGGCGTCATCAATCTCAATGAAGTGCAATTATTTTCTCACTTATTAATCATTGCAGGCTAATAGCTAGTGGCAAAGCCGGGGCCGCCATTTGTCAAACTTAGCAGATTTCTGTAATTTTGTTTCCCCGTTTCCCTCTAATGTTTGTGTAGACTTTGGCAGATATCTATGGAGGGCTGCAATAAGTCTGTGCCTCCAAGTATCTATCTCCTACCTGCACAGCAGAACTAACTGAACTTCTTGCTGTTTCTCTGTGTGAGTGATTCTCTCCATTTCAGAGCTGAGTGACTATTTCATGGTCTGTGGCAGAGCAGAATGGAAAGCTTTATTTGCAGAGTGCAGCATGGACGGCCAATTGATGGTTAACTATACTCAAACCCTAACAAATTTCACCCATTACTCCATATTGAAGTATGTTTGCATGTACTTCTACCATTAGATGTGCATGCATTTACATTTTGGTAGACAGTGTATACATTCTGGGGGGAAAGAAAAACGCAACAGCACTGCTACCATGGACATTTATAAGAAAGGTGATTTTATGCACTTTTTTCGAACAAGATCCAGGTGAAAAGATGTCTAATCAGGTCAGGATTACGCATCAAGAGTGACTTACTGCCAGGCTTAAAAGTGTAGACTTAGAAGTGTATACCTACTGTATATACGGTAGACAATGTTTTTTTATATTAACAATGTATGACTGTGTGTAATAGGCCTATGAGAGGGTTCTTGATAGTGAGGAACCACAGGGAATTATCGCCTGGCTGCAGCTCCCTGGAGCATTTTAGTATCTTTCAGCTCATTGTTTTGGTTAAACAGGCCACAACTGTACTATACTATACTGTACAGTTCTGGTTCGTTGTCAATGCTGTCATCAGCCAGAAGTTCTGATAAACCCACCATACTTGCCTGTCCAGCTCCAAATGCAAACAGACAAAGTTAGGGACCAGCTTGTCAACATTTAGTACTACGTGTTTCCCTCACGAGTTGTAGAGACCAAAACAGAGTAAATATTACCAGTGGGCCAAAAAAACTTTTTAACAACTAATTCAAGCTAATGTTGCTCTGTGTTTGCTGATGTTCACAGTTTGTTGTTCACAATTTGTTGTTCACAGTTTGTTATTCACAATTTGTTGTTCACAGTTTGTTATTCACAATTTGTTCACAAATTCTCCACAGTTTCATGAGATGGTGATATGTCAGTGTTGCATTTACAGCTTGTTCCACTGCCCCCAACATTTGGTGATAACAGGAAAACTGTGTGAAACTGCTGAATTTGCTCATCTTGATGCTGCCTTGAGACTTCAGCAGTTAAAGCTCCTGAAAACTTTTCTCATTAAGCTTCTTACCACAAGTAAAGGAGTTCTACATGAATGTCTAGCAAATTTAAAGCAGTTTTATTTTTGCTTGAGCTCTTCTCACAGGGTTGGGGTGGGCGTGGCTCTGCTTGAAACATGATGCCACATATTTTCATGCAATAATCAGAATGTAGGATTATTTATTGTTATTATATTTTTCTTTAAACCATATCCTCGTATCCAGGATATCCATCCTTTTTATCAAAGAAGCAGATATGTTTCTCACACCGTTCTTATTATACTGATAATTTAACCAGGAGAGCATTGTGCTGATTCAAGCCAAAGAGGTGCTCCAACTCTGTGTGACATAACATTATCTATGGAAAAAATAGGACTTTTATATCCAGAACCAGGGGTGCCTAAAATAGCTCCTCCCAATTCAGAATGTGATGACAGTTGTTTGCTTGTGCTGGCAGGGAGACACTGTCATAGCCACACAGCCCTGATGAAGTAGATTCATGAGTGTTTGAGTAGGATTATTATTATGAATGAATACATGTGTAAATAATCACTAAGGATGCTTTTATCTAACTTTAATTTTTGTTTATTTGTACATGAATATTCAGTTTTAGAGAAATATTTAAGATTTGAACCCAAGTTTTATCAATTGACCACAGCTCCACTCTGAGGTCACATGATGACACATCACATGATAACTGAGCAAACTTCATCTGGTAATGAGGGAATTATCAGTGGTGTATTAATGCCCATTTACACAAGTCCAACTATAAGATATTCTACACAACTTAACTCTATTGCATGTATCTCAAGTTATATTGGCCTCACAACTTATTATGCAAAATGTCCCATTTCAGAATATCATATAATATATTGTTGGAATATAAATAGTGAGTATGTATCGCTTTAATATTGTAGCTGGCAGAAGTAAGGCTGTTTTCAACTCGAAGAAGAAGAACTAGAACTAGAAGAAGAAGAATAGAAGAAGAACTAGAAGAAGAAGAAATAGAAAAAGAAGAAATAGAAGAAGAAGAACTAGAACTAGAGGAACTAGAAGAAGAACTAGAACTACAAGAAGAAGAATAGAAGAAGAAGAAGAAGAAGAAGAAGAAGAAGAAGAAGAAGAAGAAGAAGAAGAAGAAGAAGAATGAGAAGTATTACAAGCATTGTAAAATAATAAACTCACAATAGCATGTAAAATAATTTGACTTAGCTTCACCTGCACCAGCTGCAACATCAAATGTTTCTTACATGTTAACGCATTTTCAATAATGTAATATATTATAACACTGACAAGGGGACATTCAGCATCATAAGTACTTTTACTTTTCATACTTTATTGTGCCGATAAGACTTCCACTGTATTTCGAATGCTTGTGGCATTCATAATTTTACTTAGTAAGGGATCTGGATATATCTTCCAAACCTAGTACTAATGGCCAAAGTTATGAAATTATCGCAAAAGACATATTTTCCTTTTAATTCAAGCACAAGTCACTGCAAGCATCTTGTCAGGATTCTTTGCATTCTGCAATACCTTGAATATGAAAGGCTCTGAATCACAGCTTCAGGAGAAACTTTGCCTGCAGCCAGAAACTTTCTGAAGGTCGCCTACAGGATGTGGAGGCTCAGCAGCTCTGTGTGCCAGATGTGTCAAGCAGAGGCAAGACGACTGTGATGTTTATAGTTATGTGCCTGTTATTGCTCTACTGTTTATATGTCCTGACTGTTTCTTATTAATGAAATAAAGACAGTAAGTGCAGATGTCAGACAGATGTGTGTGAGTAAGAAAGAGCAGAAATGAAGAAAGATGTGAATAAAATTTAAATTCTTATATTAAAAAAAAGAAAAAAGTGTAATTTGATTCACAAAAATGTAACCTCGACATTAACAGCACTTAGTTTAAGTGTCAATAAGAGACGTGGTGATGAATAAATAGTTTGGGTGTGATTGCTGTAATTTGCCCACAGCTAAATGCTGAAGAACAGACAGATGTGTTTAAAAGCAGTGAAATAGCACAGCCTTGTGGAGGGGTTTGGTGTGGCAGCTTTATAATTGAGAGGTGCTGAAAACTGCTGAGTGACATTTCACAGGTGAATGTGTGGTCAATGTGGGACATCTAGTGGCCAAAAAGGGACAAGACACTCTGCTGCTGTAATTATGTATCTTGTCTGTTGTTTGGCTTTTTGATCTTTTTTTTTTTTTTTACCTTTACTCAACCAGATTATCTGAAGGTTAAAAATTGTTCATGAAATCTGCAACATTTTCACTGAAATCAATATTTTCTGCCCAAAAAGCAACAAAGGAAAATAACTGTCAACCTACGATATCAAATTTACTGTCAATGTCAAAGTGGAAACGGTACAAGGAAAAATCTGTAGATTGAGGTGTTGCTGTAATACTGAATATTGTCCATTATACACAGTATATTGGGAAATTTAACTGGTATGTGTTACTACTAGCTATATGTAGTACAGTGAGGCTCCTCCACACTCAGGGTCTTAGATGAGTGAATATAAGGAACGAAGACAAACTTCTGCTTTGAACTATTCCAGTAATTTTGTCAATTCTGCTTAAGATTTTAGAAAATATGTTGAGGAATTCCTCACTGTCAACTCTTAACATCTACGTTGAACAATATAATAGACTCTGGTGAGCGCAGATGAGCACATGAGTGTGTTAAATGTAGTTATTTTGCTCCTGAAAATGATTTTGTTGTGATAATTAATTTTTAATCTCTTCTAAGGGAGCCCCACGATGAGCGTTTTGGATTGTTTTTTTGGCTCTGCCTGCACATCTTTAGTGATTGTATAAAAGTTTATTCGTATTTTAATGTTTTAATTGTTTTAATCATTTTAAAAATATTTTATCTTCTATTTGATATTGTGCAAACAAACTAGTAACTTCAGGGACCGCCTGTCGTCTCAAAAACCAAATGTTTTTGTACCATTCCTTTTTTATCCTACCAAACTGGATGCAAATTATTTGCTATCAGGCCTGGGTATAATTTGTGATTTATATTTAATAAGCACATACAGATGTTTTTAAAATGAGAACAAGACACATATGTGCAGATTAATTTATTTGAATGTGAATATTTTTTAATTGAATCTCAGTGAAGCAAATGTACAACAAGTAACTAAGTAATGGAAAATGGAGACATAAAAACAATTCTTTGCTGATGGAAATATAAAGCAACATAATTTGTGGACTAGTCTGCTTTATGAAATGAGCTCCCTTTATTAACTATATTATGGTCATATTTTTGATTGATCAATTCTAAATGTAACCCTTTAATCCTTAATAGAAATCATAAGGCTTGTGAGAGAGTGTTTATGTTCAAGATGATATAAATGAACACAGATCTCGGTGTATCATATTCTATTCCAGGTCTGTTGTGGTTCTTTAATCTGATAATTTATGAGATGCTTCTCCATGCCTTCACCCAGTGACAGTGCTTGATCTCTTGCATCTATCATGGGCCTACAGGTAATGTAAGACCCCTCCCAGTGACGAGAAGTTGGGAAAAAGATCCTGACCTTAACTCTGGATGAACAAACAATTGTGACACAGATTGAGCTCTTGAATCCGAGACAAACTTGTAGCCAAAATCAAAAGCCCCATCTCATAGGGGGAAAAAATGCTTGTACAGTCACAAATGACAACAGAAAAGTGAAGGCTCTTTAGAACCAAAACAAACTATTCAATATATGCCATGTGCAAAAGATGAGAAAATGTGCAAAAATGCTGCCAACATAATGCTGTGTAGAGCAAATGTCCTGGTTGTGAAAGAGGAAACCACTCTTTATCCATAAATATCTGCTGTAGGCTATAAATGTGATGTTTGTTAATAAACAATCGAATACAGAATCTAGGTTTACTGACCTGTAATGTTAAGTTCTTACCACAAGAGGTCCTCCTTATGACAGGAAATAAGGGGAGCACCAGTTACAACAGGTGACAAACAGGAATTGGAATTGACAAATTGGAATTGATTTATTCAGTTCGACGCGAACTGTAACATTTTTAAAGAGAATTACAAATGCAGAGTTTGCCACCAAGACTTTTTTTTTTATGAATGCAAGATTATCACTGTCCAGGTGTACTTTGTGATCTGTTTGGATCACACAAGATTAATGGACAAAACCAAGCAATCGGTTTGCAGCATTATGAAATGCTTCCAGCTCACAGTACTGAAAAAAACAAACATTATGTTGATTAATGTTCTATAAAGAAAGTGTCCCTTCATCACATCAGCTGATTCATTAGTGAACCGAACATTTTCTCATTTTGACTAATTAGTAATTTGTCACGGTGAAATTAAATTTATACTGTGTGAGTGTTTCGGTCGTGTCGTTTCCAGTTAACTTGCTCCTTTTTTCTTGAGGAAGGCCTCCACAACTCCACATATGGCCATCGTGTCTCCGCCCAGCCACACCAGACTCCCACCATTGTCTCTCCGCCCAGTGCGTGCATGAGTCTGGACTGGAAGATAACAGGGGAAACTGGGCAGGGTCTGCTCTGCACATGAAAGCGGCCTCGATGCGTGCGCACTGGTGCTTTCTCTTCTGAGCGCTGGCAAGCCGTCGCGCCGATCTGAGGCTTTAACTGCGCTGAACTTCGGCTCCGTGTGTGACATTCCTCACTCCTGTGGGCGTTGCTGCGCCGACACCGGCGGCGTTGCACAACTTTGGGAAGTATGTGGATTTGTTGTGAGATCTGAGAAGGGAATGCGCGGGTTTGGTGGCTTTACCTCCTGTGTTGTTTTCCTCCTCGCAACACTGTCGTGACTTCGGTCGACCTGCAGTGTCAGTCGGCTTTAACGAGTGCTTGTCTACGCGTGCAAGCGACTGTAAACATGCAGCATGATGTGTAGTTGCACCTCGGCCTCTGACAGACTGTTTACCTGCGTTGATACGGAGCACGATTGCGCGTCTTCGCCTGTGCAGAGGCTCCATGGGTAACCGCCGTGCGTAACGCTGGCTCTCAATGGAGGACTGGTGGAGAAGCCGCTTATCACAACCCACACTGTAAGACAGTGAGTGACACTTTGAGCAACATGAGTCAAGACCAGGACGGGATATCTCTACCGGTGCCTTCTTTCGGTGCTTGCCCCGGCAGAGAGCGCCCCGGCGGCCAAAGTACGAGCAGCGGTGGAGGTATCCCCGCAGCTGGGACTTTCTGGCAGGACTCGGTGGTCGGCGGCGTGGGGCTCAGCCCGACCACCGGGTGCAGTCCAGTGGACGGCGGGGGCTTGCTCTCCACCGGGAAGTCGTGCAAAAGCAGGCCGGTGACGGTGGCCTATGTGGTGAACGGAGAGGCGAGCCAGCAGAATAACGCGGAGAGCATGGCCCTGCAGTGTCTGAAGGATGCATGCGATACGGTGGGCAGCAAGCTGGAGACGGTGAACTTTGGTAAACTGGACTTTGGGGAGACCACGGTGCTGGACAGCTTCTACAATGCAGGTGAGTCGAGTGGAGGGAGCTTCTATCCTTTCAAATTCAACCTCCAAAAAAAAATGTCCTATACATCAAGTGAAATTCAGGAGTACTGCTGACCGACAGGATCTGAATAGTTTGTGATAACTGATTCCAGATTAGGTCAATCTCGATCTTAAAGGCTGCCTGTTGGGAACTTTAGATCAATCCTCTAAATGCATTTAATTGGATTTAACCTAATCTTTGCTCTCCATTATAATGATTAAACTAAGATCAATGTAGTGAGAGAGTCAGTCACTTCATGATGGCATGGTGCAGGAATGCTTACCTCTCTTGTGTCAGGGGTCAAAGGTACCTTGCTGCACCACCTCTCTCTTGGAAACTGTTTGCCTGCAGGACAGGTTGCTCTGAGCTCCGTAAACACAACACACAGCTCTGCATGTCAGGGCTTGACGCTGCAGCCTTCATGTCCCACTTATTTCCATGCTGTCATGAATAAAGCTCGAAGTCACTGAGCCAGAGAGCATCACTGGGGTTGTTTAATTTCCTCCACAAATGTGGGGGTGATTGTTATATTCCCCCACGCATAGTTTCCCCTTTCCGTTGTGCACCTCCAGTTTTGTGCCGGAGTGTGTCGGGTTGAGCCATGAGGCTGGTCTTTCCACTGGAATCTACGAGCAGAGAAACAAACTTGAACCCTCTGACTGAAAACTCTTACTGTAGTAGTTGGCTCCTAGTCTTACTGGAAATATTCAGTTGTATAATAAACACTGGGGGGGGGGGGGGGCTCTTTGGAAAGCAGACCTTTCAGGGGTTGTGGTCAAATAAAAAGCAGCTGTAATATGCAGGACTGGCCAGCGTGTTCAGGAGCCAGAAACAGCAGCCAGTGTTTACATTTCACTCAGATTTTTGGTATCAGGATTTGTTCAGTAGATATTGCAGGAATAAAACTGCATAGCCTAGTTGCCAACGGCTGCTACCAAGAAGCACAAAGCCTTTTAAAGAACCACATCTCAGCAGAATACCAGACTACAAGCCTCCAGGATACAACTTACTGATGGAGTCACTGTATCAGACTAGCCTAAATACAACTGTATTCAGTAATTAAAAAGTAAGGTTTACATGAGAGGGCTTTTATTCAAAGGAAAAACATGAAAACACTCCGTCAATATATTTTCTAAGCAAGTCTAAAGGCAGGAAAATTAGTTTTCACCAATAAGGGCAGCTACAATAATCAAATCTGCTTGTAAAAGTGTAGAAAATACAGGAGATATAGGGCAGAAATAATGTTGTCAGGGACAGAGTTTATACCAGGTAGGTCTTTTGTGATTTAGAGGTCAAATGATGTCTGAAGCATCCAGGTTTGTGACTTTGTGGTGAAGAGTAAAAGTCAAAGTTATGAGGAAGTGTTTCAACAGCATTTCAATGACTTTATTTCACTTCAGCTTTGAAATGTGTCTGTTGAAACAATGGTTATGTACAGTAAGTCATCTTTACAAAGGGGTTTTAATTAGTAATAAATGACTCATAAATCCATGTTAATATATAATTTACTCACGCTTTACAGATCATTTATAAGCTGCTAATTAAAAGAACAAGGCCAGCTTGTGAACAATCATTTGTTCAGTCATTAATGAGGGCAAGTGTGCAGGCATTGATGTAAGAAAACATTCATAAATGGTAATAAAAAATCATGGCTACAGTTATAAATGTTATTAATAAAGGGGTCTACAATAATCCAAGTTGTAAATGTTAATAGTTGCTCATGAATTACTGTTGTAGATGCCCTGCAGCTCTTGTTCTTCATGATGAACTAAAGATCTAAACAGATAAAACCGGAGGATAACGAACACCTGCCACAGCCTGAAAGTTCTTCTTTTGAAGAAGAACTTTTTGTTTTAACTGATCTCGAAAGGTCTTGAAAGAGGAACTGTTATATGTAACCTTGACATATCTTTAAATAAAAAACCAATAGTTTTAACCAGATTTAGGCCAGTTTAGAGCTGAAACAATCTGCTCAATCGTTCCAGTTTTTCAAGCCAAAGACGTCAACCATTCTGTAGTTTCAGCTCCTGATTTCAGTCATATGTGACAGTATATTGAATATACAGTATTTGGCTTTAGGATAGTTTGCTGCACAAAATGAGCAACATGAAGATGTCATGTGATGAGAATGATGAGAAGCAGATTGAAAAAAGTGATTCTTAAATTGAAAAGTTGGTGGGAAATATAGTGAGCGTAGTGAGTAGAGAGCGCAATTTACAGGAAGCTTTTATTTTACCCACATCAGACCATCAGAGTCCCTCATAATAAGAGCATAACTGTGAAACCCGACAGTTGTGTATTTTCTTGTCAGCACAAAACAGGCTTGTTGCTTGTCATAACATCACGTTATTAGTTGTACAAACACGTTGAATTCTCGTTGTTTTTGTTTTTTTTCATTTGGTTGTCTTCTCCTGAACTACTGTGGAATTTTCTCATAATTCACATGGGAGGGCAAAGGCTTTTTTTTTTCCCACAAACACTCTGCTGTATCTGTTCAAACATGCACTGCTTAGTTTATCAGCCTTCCTGCACACGTGTGTACCAGAGATGAAGGCCAGACAACAAAAACCTTTAAACAATGAGTTCAGAGACAGACTGAAAGTTTGTGGCTCCCTGTTCATTTGCAAAGACATTTTGTCAGATTCCAATCCAACAAGAAGAAAGTGTTCCTATAAATGTCCTCACATGAGACTGTGGACATGAGGACATTTGAGATGGCACAGACTGTCCAGCCTTCAGGCCATGATACACGGAACACGTTAGGAAAAACTGATATGCAAACTTTCTAACAACAATAAGTAACTATATCTTATCAATAGGGGTTTTGTTCCATAGAGCCCAGCTATTGATTCTGTCCCTGCAGTCAGACTTAAGATCTTAAGTCATATTGATCATTCTTGCTCAGCTGTCTTGGTCTGTCTTACTCACAGCGTGAGGACATGTTATTGACTGAGACCAGCCAACAGTGATGTTATGTAAAAAGTCAAGAGAATAAACTACGTGCTCTGGTTTCATTCAATAAAAGAAAGGGTCTTCAGCAAAAGAGCTCATTTCGTTAACAGCAGGGCTGCAAATAGCAATTATTTTCATTATCAATTAATCTTTTTTTTATTTTTATGCTTGGTCTATGACATCTTCTAATGTCTCGTTTTGTCCGCACAACGGTACAAACCAAAAAGATTATCAATTTAAATTGATACAAAACAAAAGAAAAGTAGCAAATTCCCGCATTTGAGAAGCTGGAACCAGTGAGTCTTGGGCATTTAGGAATTTATTGACTAACTCTTCAACACTATTAAGGCCTCTGTACACTGCTATAACAGTGACCTTGCAGGTTCATTTCATGTCACACTGTGCGGATCTAATGCTTTCACTTTTGAGGCATGTCAGACTGAGCGATGGATGTAGGGAAAAAACATACAGTATGAAAGCAGTGACGGCCATCAACTCATCTGTCTGCAGCGCTTTGAAAATGCAACAAAGCCCAAAAAAACATTTAAAAAAACATGCTTTTTATTTTATTGAGAAATTTCTGTTCCATTGTCACATCAGCGAGTGCATCAGGTCGTATTCCAATTGGTTGTTTGTGGATGTGGGTCACAGCAGCAGTGCTCCTACATTTTTCTCTTCAGTTGCCAATCTCTAAATTAGCAAAGTTGTTTGTATGCCTGTCTCACAGTAGGATCTATGGGACCGCTTTCTTGGATTTCGTCACTGTGAACTGCAGAGCGAGAATGAGCTCCTCAGTCTGCTAAGTCTGCATTAGCTGGATTCCAGATTCTTGAATAATCGTCCAGCAATTCAAATCTCTTCTGAATTGCTTTTCTCTGGACATACAACCAAGCCAATCAATACCCTTTATAATGGGAATAATGGCTGTAATGTAAATCTAATGGTGCCACTCCCAGAATCCAAACAATTTAAAATATCCTAACAAATGTAGCTGATGATTCTGGAAATGGTCTCACTTAAAACAGCAGCTCTGAAAACCAAACCACTTTACACTGAAGGCATTTGTTCAGTGGTGTTTTTGCTGTTGTTTCCACAATTTAAAAAAAGGTGCTGATGTTTTTTTGAACAGTCAAATAGACCTGATCGATATGTTTCAAACAATATATTACTTCCATCCGCATTATAATTGCCAAGCTAGCTGCTCCTATAGGCACCGCTAATGCAACTTTTCTGTCAGAAAGCAGCAGGTCAGAAGTTCATGTCAAACTGAGTTAAAAGAGTGACAACAAAATGGCAATTCACACTGATGCTTATTGACACTCTGATATTGTTAGAAACACATCAAGCCGAAGCAATCACAAATGATTTTAGCCAACTCCTCTGAACCCCCTCCTTCAAAGCACCCGTTGCAGTGTCAGTGCCACAGTTAATATTGGAATTTATTGTATCAGGGATCAATAATACAGGCTTGTGCTGTTCCACTTGTATTACTGGGTTGGTCATAGCTGTGGTATGCAGAGCTTTATCTCTCCGGTTGGTCATTATGTTGCATTACTGTGTAATTTACAGAGAGCACAATGGGGTCTGGAACAATTCCTGAGGCCCTTGAAAGCAGCTTTGCCTCAGTCTCAGAGTGTTTGCTTACCGCTTGTTTTGTGCTTAGAGCTCGACTTTACCGCTTAGCATTCTGCCAGTGATACAGACACAATTAATTTCAGGCTGTCCACTTGTGTTTTTACTTTGATGGTGTATTGTGAGAAGCACAATGTTGAGCTCTGAGGTGAGCGTCAGTGACAACGCTGCCGGGTGTCAGCTGACAGCCTCTTGTTGACAGCATCTCTGGACTCACCTGCATAAGACTGTGCACTCAGTTTTCCAACTGCACTGAAATCCCATCAGCTGGCCCTCTGCTAAGTTGTTTATCCTCCCTCCTGTTTACTCTGCATGCTTGGCTGCTCGTCAGAGGTTAGAGAGCACAAGGTCAGAAGGAATTAGCCCACAGGTCGATCACTGGAGTCTGGGGAAAAAGGGATTTCACCTCGGTGGGAGAGGTATGCTGCTGAGAGAAACACGAATGTTGGTGAGAAAAAGTTTCTTTTCATGCTGATACATGCTGATATTTCTCAATAGGAGGTATCGTGTTGATTCAAAATCGGAAGCTAACAGTTAAGTGTCACATTACATCAGCTTTTTTTGCCTTCATGTTCTGCAGACTAATGACATTACTCTCCTCCACCCCTGTATTCAATATTTCAACATCATTTAGCCTAGTTAAAACAGCATTCTTATAATACACTTCAGTGTAGGTGCAGTGTACTGTTGGATAAACCCTTGGCTAAATCTCTTAATTGCTCGACCCAAAAATGACAGCAGGTGGAGACGCGGTGTATCAAAGCTCCCTTTCATGCCTTATCAGAAGGTTAATTTGAGGTGAACCGGGAGCAGGTAGCCAACCAGAAAACAGTAGTGGGTAAAAGAGAGAGGCTATATGATGATAAGGTGAGCAGTCAGTGGCTCTACATATCCCAAAAGGTCAGTCGGATTACTCAGTTGTATGGGCACTCAGTTGTTAAAAGTGTGTCTGGAGCAGTCATGTACAGTGATATGTACAAGATGAGGGGAATTTAAGTACACTCCTTGATTTAAAGGTGACAAGTTTAAATGATACAGCTGAAAAACACAAACAAAGATGTAACCAGTTGACAGGAGTGATCAGGCTTTGCAAAACTCCTCTCACGTATGCAACTTAGGCTGAATTGGTTCAGTGTTTTGCAGATGCACCCAAAGGTCACAGAGTGAAGTGGGTGCAGAACTGTGTGCTTAATGAAAGTAAAACATGGGTAGTTGTGGGAAGGAGAGTATTTTTTTTAGGTGGCAACAGAAACACTTTCATTTAGTTATGTCAATTAAAAGTTGTAGGGAGATTGTTAAGGTGCTCTGTAAGTTTACACACCAGCAGAGTTTCCTCTTTATTTCTTCTCATACTTAGTTACTCTACTGTAGGCTGCCAACACTCCTCTGGAGATTACCCCAACTTTCTTCCAAATTATGTCACTGAAGTTATATAATGAAGTTATAAAGTAAAATCTTGGAGCAAATCCGCCTTAACATGTACCAGCAAGACTAACAGCTATGCTAGCTGTACTTGTTGGTGCTAACAATGTTTACCATGTCTAGAATCTTAGTTTATGGTTTATGCTAATTAGCACTAAACACATGGATTTGACAATGATGGTGCAAGATGAAAAGTTAAGGAGAAATCTGTTCAATAGTTAATAGAGACATTTCACCTAAAACCACAAAACAGCAAACCTCATGGTGGCACTAACTTAAAAATCAGAGCCTCATCAAAATCATAAGGATTCATCGTCCGGGAATCATGAATGTCTGGACCAAATTTTGTCCAAATTCATCTATTGGATGTTGAGATGTTTCACTGGATAAACATTGACATGCTGGTAATGCTAAAGAAAAGTCAGGGGATCAAGAAAGAAATAAGGATTCGTCCTCTGGGGAACATGAATGCATGTACAAAAATTTTATGGAACGTCATCCAATAGTTGCTGAGATATGTCAGTTTTGACTAAGTTGGACTAATCAATGTCATCCCTCGAGCTAAACCAGTAGCATAAAATCTGTTGGCCAACCTTCAAAACCTGAGCAGGCAACTACAGTCTGACACAGTTTGCAGTAACTTTTACAATTTTAAGGCTTGGTCAAAAATACCAAGAATGTGGAGATTATTATCAACCATGCTGTTGGGTTAATGTTTCTGCTGTTTCAGACAGAAAACTCTTTTCCACTTTTCAGGATGTTTGGGTGAAATTTTAAAGTAACTCCTTGTTTACTTGGCATATATACAAATCCCGCTTGTTTAGGGCAAGCAGGAAGTAAATTAAGTAGGCGAGTCAGGGCAACATGCACAGCAGCACGGGATTTTTCGCAGCGTGTTTGTCAGCTGCTGATGAATTCACATTCTGTTCTCAGCTCTTTTGCCCCTCGGGGCCATGGTACTGCAGTTTGTAAAATCTCTCAGAGGTACAAAGGGCCAGTCTGCCAGGAGAATGGTGCAACTGGCAGGTTGGTCTCGTTTCCTGCATCGTGGTGTTTCAGGGCTTGGGATCGCCTTCTTTCATGCACACTTGTGTCTAAAAATAAAGGGAGCGTTAATCTCTCTGCTGGGCAGGGCATCTAAACTGCAGAATACCCATTGTCTGCTATTTCTCATACTGTCCTTTGGGAGTCGAGATGTATTAGTAGACAAAAATGCTCAGCTGAATGACTTGTATGGTGCTTTTCTTCCATTCCCAGGGTTGTGTTTTTGGGAGAATGCCAGCGCTGACTGTTTACACTTGGGAACAAGTCTGAAAAACACAAGTTTTGTTAAACCCTGAGAGCAAGTCAAATCACAAGTTTTCATAAGCAGATTGAAATCAGGATGCATTGTTTCTGTTGCGGTATTTTAGTAGGTAAAAAATTAAGACTTATTCTTATTTTTACAACTTCAGGCCAAGACAAACTTAAAGATACACTGTGGGGGGTTTTTCACCACTGGTGGCACTGTGGAGCAGTATTTTGATTGTTAGGGTCCTATTTTGTTTGTATCTCATGCTCTACAGGGACTCGGGTGACATGATAAGGGGAGGGTATATTCAGTATATGCCTTTATTCAATAATAGTGTCAGTAACACGCCAAAGAAACAGCAATATGCCACCAATACACAGGAAAGAAGCTAGTCAAATCAAACATGGATAGAAACAATGAAAATTTTAAAAAAAAAAAGGCTTTGCAAATGCATTCTACATGTCTTTAAGGCTTCAAGAATGCAGACAGTGCATTTCGATGAGAAGTGCTAAATGTGTTGTTTGTTTACAAGAATACTCCACATGGGACACCTTTATGTCTGTTTTGAGCCATAGTTGCAGCTGTTATCATGCATGCCGCTTCAACCTGGCAGCAGTGAAACATCATCTGTGGCACGAGTACAAGAGGTAATCACCAAGCATCTGCCACAACACACAGGAACACGACAACCATCCCTTCCTGGAAATTTGGCAGAGAATTTGGACATTCTACTCTCGAAGGGCCCTTTTTCAGGGAAAGGAAAAAGCCTTCTTGAGTGTGGGAAATGATTTCCAGTGGAGCTCGGAGACATTCCACAGTGTCTTTCCGTCCTCGGTGTGGGACAAGCTCCAGGGAAATTCACCCGCTGCACTCTGCTTCACGAACACAAGCCTCATTCCCTCCTTCCCCATGAAAGGGAAAAACACCTCAACGGCAGTAAACAGAGGGTTTCACTCAAATCTTTCACAGCCTCGCCGAGTCTCCATGGTTACAACATCTTATGTGTAGTTGTTATGTAATTGATTTTAACAAGTGCTTTATTTACCTACTGTACCTGTCCTGTTCCTACATACTCTGAGCCAAACACAATAAAACTGCAGACCTCTACAACTGGCCCCTGAGTGGCCAATGTGCTGTCACAATGTAATTGCATTGCTCTTACCCTTTAGCATTTTCACAAATATGAAGTGTTATCAGGCCAAAGTGAGTGCACATGCCTACACATGCAAACATTTTGTCCTTCCTATAATTTAACAGCATTGCCAGACAAGATGATTGAATATGTAACCTGTTGATGTTGATTGTTGTTTCAAATACATATTTGGGGGAAAAAAAATTTTTTTAATTTTTTTTTTAAACCTAAATAGGAGGTTAAATATTCAGAGATTTTTCAAGGCACTTCACAAAAATCAGAAAAGTCAGTTAATGTAAAATTAGTCTACCTAAATCGGATAACAGAACAAAACATTTTAGGTTCAGCTTGAGGTTTTATGCTCCATCAGATCTTAAAACAGACCCCACTTGACGCCTGTATGACCACTTTGAATTGCTGTTCTCTGAAAAGTGTCTGAAAAGTCATTTATCTCCAATGCAAGTCGAATATAACATGAAATTCAAACATGAAATTATAGATTGTTTTGTTTTTACTGTTGCCACATATCAATAGTACTTGATAGTACTATACTTGTATATTAGATGTCATTCATGTCTTAGTTTCACAAAATTGCCCTTGTCTCAAATGTAGTGCTGTAGTTTTTATTTCATAAGAATCATCAGTCAATCATCAATCATATCAAAACTGCTTTGCTAAACTAAAGGTTCACTCACTCATTTTGTTCAGGGTTTTTTATATCCTACGGTCTTCTGCAGCTCGGACACCTGAGTGGCTTCCAGTCTTTAAAGAAGCTATTTTATCTTGTGAGGGGCATTTTTCTCTATTTTTTTTTCCATTCTTAAAAAAGAGACTTATAATTATAATAAACTTATAATCAAGAATAATTGATTAATTTGAAAAATAATCTACAGATTTATGAAATGTGGTTTTCGTAACTCACAGTTCATTGACATGCTTTTTTTCTGGAGTTTGAACTATAATTCAGTGTTGCCCAGGTCAAGAATGAACCTCAATTCTCAAATCTACAGACTAAACAATTGTTAGTGGCATTTGTTTACACTTTCTGTAGCTTTAGGGATGTATTGTGTAGATAAAGTCTTAGTGCTGTTTACAGCTGAAAGCTGTTGGTAGTGACTGTTTACAATGCTCAACAGCCCACACTTGTTAAAATAGAATTCTTTGTGTCCAAATGTATGCTGTCCATTTGGCTGTGAGCACAGGAGATAAAGACAAAAGACACTTGTGAGTTGCTGAAATAATCCATATCCATCTGAACAGTCTCCAGTGCCATTTAGATCCGACTGTGATTATAATATCGAACAGCCCCCCCCCCCCCCCAAAATGAGGATGTGTAACTGATGGAGGCACTCAGGGGAGGGCTGAGAGGATCTATACCAGAGACACCAGAACAATTCCCAGTCAATTCATGCAGCTCTCCACTCTCCAAGCTGCACATCACCCTTTGCCTCCCTCCCTCTCTCCTCCCTCTCTCTCCCCCTCAGAGGCACCACTGGGCTCGAGGAACCTGCAGCAGCAGCCTGCTGAAAAGCCAAATAGTGCGAGAGTATTGAATTATTGTTCCTCCTCTGCTTTGAGTAGTAGGCGAGTGAATCAATTTAGTTTTGGTCAACAGCAGCAGGTCCAGCTGTAGGAGGGCATCACCATGCATGTTTTGCTCTTGTTTTTTTCCGGTTCGTCCTATCTCTCCTCAGTGTAGATAAACTTGGGTTTACTACTGATTTTAGGTGCTAGCAACGGCTACAACAACAGCTGAGGTGAGCACATGGCAGGGCATGTTAAAAAAAGGGTGACTGGATGACGCGAGTTACTCTGCTACAGGCTTCACGCTGCCTTCTGTTAACACTATGTTGGCAGGTCTGCTGCTACATTGGCACGCACTCAGCAGTGCTGTTGCATTGGTAAGCAATCATGACATCTGAACGCTCTCCAGAATTTATTCAGATGCTCTGCTGTTGAATCCTGCAAAACCATTTACGGCATGACATTTCCTATTTATTTGTTTTTTCCCCGTTCAATCAAGGCAAGAAGCCTATCATGACACTACGTGCAGTACAGAAAATACATTTTGGATGTGACATTTAGTCATGGTGTATTCACATCATGCGGACAGGTGCTTCGAAGTGTGAAGCAGTTCCTCCTTTGGTTTGTTTAGTCATACAGTCAAATTCTCATTAAGACTATGTTGTCAGTCCATACACATGCAATACAGTTCATTATTGTTCTATTAGGATGTTTAACAGGAGCTGCAAGTAACAATTATTTACATAATTGATTAATCTATCAATTATTTCTAGATTAAAAGATTAATAATTTTATTTATAGAATGTCCACCACAGTTTCCTGCAGCTGTGGTAATCATTAAAATATTTTGTCTTGTTAGACCAGCGGTCAATCCAATAGTTTTCGAGACATTTCACCCAGAACCGCAAATGTCAAAAGTCAGGATCAGCAGGTTCATTCTCTGGGGACCGCGAATGTCTGCACAAAATCTCATGGCAGTCCATCTCATAGTTAAGATATTTCAGTCTAGACTAAAGTGGTGGACCGCCATCCGTAGATCTGTACTGCTAGCATGACTAAAACCTGAAATATGTAAATGGTTCTATATGGTTATTGCTGTATTCAGTTTCTCACTAAAGTATGAGTCATGATGTTCTGGTTTTATAATGTTATTGTTCAATATATGTGACTGAAATACACACTCCACACTGACAACATCATAAACTACTAATCAAGTGTTGTCAGCTCTCAGGGGTTTTGTTTTGGATACATAGCACTTATGGGAAGTGATTCCTCCTTCCGACTCAGAATAAGAATTATTTGTGCCATGGTCTTTTTTTTCATATGTGCACACAGAGTCTGCTGCATTCGTTATTCATCATTTACATTGGCCTTGCCCTAATATGACTGCAAACATTTTCCTTGTCTAATTTGTAACTCTGTGGAGCATATTAGGTTTCCAAGCAGAAATGCAAAAACAGGACTGCAACCTTCTTTTTTTGTCAGAAAATGTACAGCTGTGTGTTACACTGTTGCGTTGTATTGGCCTGTTTGTATTAAAGTCTTGTTGAGACGTAATATTGATGGGCTCTCCTGCCAGCAGAGAAATGAGACGAGCTTATCTTTTATTCATCAGCCAACCTGCGCTCTATGGATGTTGACATTCAGTTGCACCTTGGGTGCATAAAGTAAGAGTACTGGAGAAGCTAAATAGCCTTTTATTCCGTGTAAGTTCATGGTTGTTACGGTCTGCAGTAAGATTATGCATTATGTACAAAGTAATCTTCAAACGTCAATGAAAAGTGTCCTAATTTTTCCAGTATAAGCCAGTCAGTCTTGGTTTGGACTTTTAATGACACAGGAGCTGTTCAGACATTCAATGAGTCTGGATGTCGTGCAGGGTTGCAGAGATATCATTGAAAGAAATGCGTCATATGGAAGTAACAAGTGGTTGTTAAGAAGAGGTCAGTGAGCGAGGATTAAGGTGTCCTTTCCGTCTCTGCCTTGTACGTCAGAAAGTGAAACCTAACTTGCACTCAATCAAAGAGCAGGCATCCTGATGTGAAGATGCTGGCTGCTCATCCGGAGAACTAAAACCCTCTTGATATTCTGCATCACTGCACAGAGCCACAGAGCTTAAAATCCCTTATATCCTGTCCTCTGCCTATTCATCTGTAATGAAACTGTGAGGCTGTTTGTTCAAAGCTAGTGTGGAGGAAGGGGTTGATGATGAGAACCTCTGAGGCCAGCAACAAGTGCCTGTTTCGTGGTAGAATTTGCATGAGCTGATGAGTGCGAGGAGCTGCATGGCCCCTCATCACTGACAAAAGCTCTCCACTGCTACAAGAAGCCAGCCTCTGATGGGCTCCTCTCTCCAGTGTTCCGTTGGCATGCAGTGACAAAGCCGGTGATTTAAAATGACTATTTGATGTTAACTGTGCATTCAAATTGTTTGCGTACTAATGAGTAGTTTGTTCTGGTTGTGGCAGTGTTAGAAGCTATAATTGCATCAACTGTATCTAGTGATCTGCTCCAGAATATATGAGTACATAGCACGATCAGAGCTGTTCATAAAGCCACTTTTTTTGGCCACTTGGGTCAGCGAAATAAGCTGTTAACGCAAACTGACATATCATCCCAGTATAGTTTTTATGTGCGAGCAGGTCGTCATGTTTTATGTCGAACATCCAGCAGACACAAAGAAACATGAGCATTCATTTGGTGTTTCTGTCCATCTGACAAATCAACGTAAATTCAGTATTCACGATTTTAGGCTCCATTAACTCCTGAGTGAAATATCTTCAGCTGCTAAATGCTATGTTCACCAGCTAGTCGCTAACTTTGTCTGTCATTTGGTGCAGGAGTCTTTTGCTGAAAACCTCTGCCTTTGGTGGCTGGAAATGACGTTGATGAGAGCTGTGAGAGTGAATCAAAACAGTTTGCAGGCCAAACAATGAGACAGTTAAAGGCTCTAGTAATAATAATGTAATAATATTTTGTGGGTTCATCACAACCTCTTCCACATTACACATAGTCATAATACATTGTGAAGCGATGATTACTGCAGCTTTATGTATTTTAGAGAATGTCCAAGTCTAATCTCAAGTCTCAATGGGTAAATTGTTGAGGATGTGATCCAGAATGCCACAACATGTGACCAACTCCTTTCTGTTCATAAGCCTAATAATTATGTTTGGTACTATATTTCTATACTAGGCATGCCTGACATTGTCTTTTTTTACTATTTTATTCAGGATTTTTAAAAAATTATTATTATGGATTTTTTTTTAAATTATTTTCTTTAAAAAAAATCATTTTCCTTTTATTTTTTACCTGAATTGAGGGTCTAATGATAGCTTTGCCTTTGAAAAACATCGAAAACTTTGGAACGCTTGGTCTAATTTGCAAATGTCATGCTTTGCTACTCTCCTGATGTGCTTTCTCACTTTTTGTTCTATCTGTCAGGTACAAAATGGACAATAGGCTTGTAACGCCTGATATGATTCTCCTGTTCAAAACTACCCAAGACTCCTATGCAGAGGCAATCAGAGACTATTTTGCCACCAGTAATTGGTCAGAATAGAGCAACCCGTCACCTAACTTGCTTGCAGTGTGAACAGGTGCTTAAAATTGCTTATTGACTCAAGATGACTGAATATTGTAATGCTTTCCTCCAGTAGTGGTCTGCCAACTCTAATAAGCACTAGCTTGCAACAACTCCATTTGGGGTAAAAGATTCTGCCAGCTGGATCTCTGCTCTTAAGCTCCATGTAATGTGTTTGTTGACACAGAGAGGTGGATAGTTGGAAATAGATGAGAAAACCAGGGTGGGGTGTTATCTCTGTGACTCTCTGAGCTCTTCTGTCATTACTGCAGTGCCTCCACCGGGCTGATTTGTTTTTGTTGTTATCAGTGGTGCGAGCCGGCCTCAGGGCCAACGTGTACCACCCCACCTTGTGTGTGGCTCTTCATAACTGTCATGTTTATTATACACCTTAATGCCTCATACCACCATAATGCCCTTTAATGGCAATAATTGAGGGATTTTAGGCTGTTGGCAGGGTCATATGGTGTATGTATGTATGTGATGAATGAATGTATGAATGAGCTCTTTGGTCACACAGCAGTCTGTTTTGCTAGTATAAGCACTGGACTCCTGGCTCAAGGCTGGGAACTCTCCGCCCCTACACCAGAAGCTGTAGTCCCTGCTGGCTTGAGTGACACTTGGCAATATTTAGTCTTATTGACCCATTGATCCAGATCATATGCTGGAGTCCAGCTGGAGTCAGTGTGGTATGGAGTGTATTTGTATTCGTTGACAGAGTTGAGAAGGTGGGTCAAAGCGCCTCCTTCCATGGAAATGTTCTGTTTTTCAAGAGTGTGCTTCTGAATTAGTTCCACTTGTCTCTCTGACACAAGAATCTATAGCTGACAACAGACTCATCACATAGAAACTGCAGTAAAACTTGGAAAAACCTACAGTTTGTAATACTAACACACACGCACATGATGTGGTTTTATATCTGCGCATTAACCTTTGATCTTAGAGCTGTGTCTCTGTACCAGAACAATAAAGACCAGTCTGTGTTTGCTTTAATGAAAAACAAGATATCAACATTTACAGCAGTGACATCCATCTTTGATATGATGCATGGTGTCAGATTATTTAGAGGAAAATACTACAAAAAAAGCAACATATGCACCTTTTATTAGTTCGCAAAGCTTAAATTGTTAATGTCTTATTCTGTTTGACCAGCTGTGCAAAAAGGTAAATGCTATTGTTCAGATTACAATATGCAATATGGAAAAGAAGCAAGTCGTCACACCAGAGAAGCTTAAACCAGCAGGTTTTTACTTAATGAATGCCTTAAATGTGTAATGTATTAAATCAGCCGATTGATTGTTGCGAAATTGCCGGAGCATTATTACACAGGTTTGTGCAGAAGAAGACCTACTTCTAACAGATTGCTAAAAGCACTTCACCTTTCGCAATAATATCACTGTTTCAAATTTCATTGATTGCACAGGAAAATCTGATTTTCCTATTGTAGGTAAGAGCTGTAAAAGCTGTCTCACAGGTTTTTTGAAAGGTTTGAGTCGTATTTATTAGTTTTGGCATAAAAATGGTCACATTAAAAATGTGGATAGTATGGATACCCTGTCCATGGTTCAGGGATAGAACTACAGTGTAAATGAGTTTTCATTTCCATAGTTGGCCGTGTACTGTATCTGTATTGCTACTTTATTCAATAATGTGTTATTTTAAAGAATTATACAGTATATACACATGTAGTTATCACAGAAGTGGAAAAAAAAGACCTTAATGAATAATAATAAATAATAATAATTTAAATTTTTCATATTATGGCACCTAACATAACATACCTTTCACCTTCAGACATAGCTGTTGTGGAGATGACAGACGCCTTCCGCCAGCTCTCACTCTTCTACCACCTGGGAGTCAGAGAGAGCTTCAGCATGGCCAACAACATCATCCTGTACTGTGACACTAACTCGGACTCCCTCCAGTCTCTGCAGGTAAGCCGTCATGATGTAGACAAAAACCAGGACAATCCTGCCCTCATCACTTAAACACATGAAGCAAACAGTCACTGTGGTTCACAAGGGTGGTGATTAAAGGCTATATTTAGGAGGAAGCGGGAAGACCAGGGATTGACAGAAATGTAATTGGTGGCAATGGCACACAGTAGTTTGATGGAAGGAAATGCATTTATCATGAACTACTGGATGAAAGGTGCAGATTGAAATTATCATATATGTAATACAACTAACATTTTCTCTTAATATGTTAAAGATTATTTATTACATAGTGACAGCATAGATACAGACAAGAACCACAGGCAGTGAGAGTGGGGTAGACCTACATCAAAGGTCCCTGATCAGAATCGAATGTGGGACGTTGCACTTATCTTAACCACTAGGCCACCATGTCACCCCCATTTTCCTCTCAATAAAATGATCAATTGAGTGCATACTAGGCTTGAGGCATGCTCTGTAGTTCTGGATTGTTCATCCATGGTGGTGATCTATAAACTTATTTTACCCAGGAAAGAGCTCCCAGACAGTGAGTGTTCACAGCCATTACATTCACACTGTAAACTAAATGTTCAATCATCACTGCACTGTAGCAGTCTGCAAAGAAAGTAACGAACCTCTGCTCATGTAAAAAGTTCACTTAAATTTTCTTAAAAAATCCCTCTGACAAATTTTGGCTGAATCAGCATTATGACAACCGTGTAGCAGACAAGAAGTAGCTCACACAGTCTGAGGCCCGAGGGTAAAAACATTTAAAAACTCCTGCTGTTGGTGACTTAAAGCAGAGAAACACTGAAGCCTTTATTGTCGGTTGTTTGTGTAGCGCCCATACTGTGTAGTCTGTATATACTATCGTACCATACAGCGTGTCAGGAGAAGTTTTTCTCCAGAGTCAACATAAAAACGACATAAAAAGTAAATTAGAATTCTCAGCTCTACTTTTCCTGTCTTTTTATGTCATAAAAAGTTGCTTTGAATGCCATTCTGTCCTGCCTTGATGTAAGCAGGTACGTAAAAAGGAGCTTTCCCTTCCTGTGGTCTGTCATGGTGCCCGCCCTCCTGACTCTGCGGTCAGCTAACTGCACCTCATTCTGCCTGAAAAGACCACTTCTCTCTGGTGGTTTCCTCTGATCTGTATCAGGCTGCTAAATTGTCTCAAAGGGTTCTGTCTTAACATCAGAGGTTTTCTTCTAATACTGGAGCTCCTTTTAGAAAAATACACAAGGACCCCTAAAGAGGCCTTTGTGTACTCAGTGTACCCATGCTGGTCATGCTTCTTTTCACAGCTTTTTTTTTTTTTTTTTAATACAATAAAAGTAGTGAGTGTAAAGTAGAGTTTATTCACTAATGAAGTAAGGCACAAAGTGGATCTTTATCATTTTAAATACTTGCTTGGATACCTTTTATTGCCTTCTATCTCTCAGTGAGCAACAGATATTAGTTAAGCTTTGCGTCGTGCAACACAAATCTAATGACAAGCCTCTCAGCATTCAATGACAGGAATGGCATCTAAATCATTTCCCTGTTTCTAGTTAAGATTATGTGAAGCTAAAACTGGCAATGCTATTTCCCCAGAGTTAGAAAAGGGGAAAGTGAAACTGCCTCACAGTTGGATGGTTGGGTTAAAGCCTTCAAAGACTGTTTACTGGACTAATAAAATAGATTTGCCCCTTCATGGGCAGAATATCTGACTATTTTTTTTCCAACAGCACGATATCAGAATGCTTTAAAAAAAAAAGCTAGTTTTTACATCTTAAGGCAAAGGTGTTTATACCTGTTTCAAACAAGCACTTTTGATGGCAGATTGTAAAGTTTGCTGTCATAGAGAAGAGCCGGACTCGCTGAATGCAGGTAATAGTGTACGCTTTCTCTCATGAAATGCATTGATGGTGCTGCACTCTATTGGATACATGAAAAGTGATTTAGAGACTCTGACGTTCAAACCCATCTTACTTTCACAGCTCCACACACCAAACTAATCGCTGCATGAAGTGAGTGTGATGGTAGGACTGTGTGGCGTAAAGTTAGAAAAATTACCAGACAAACCACCACCACCACCCACTGGTTCCACAAAAAGGGGTTTCAGACACTTTTATTAACGATTCAACAAACTCTGCATTTGAAGCATACTGAGGCCTTAAGTTACTTTGGTTACAGAGGTGGTGAAGCTAACTTGACAGCAAAGCTTTTGTGCTAAAGAAGTTGTTTTGGTTTTTAATGTGCAAATCATTAAATAAAGGCAAATACTATCTTCATTACCAAAAAAGTATATCTTTGTGTCGCTTAATGTAAACCATACTCTGTGTAGTATTCATTGTAAACAAAGCCTTACATGTTAAATGCATTTCCTTCCTCATAAAATGTTTGCAAAACCGCTGAATATTTTAAAACCTACATGGCTTATGTCAGCTTGTGGTCTTCCTCTTTTACGTCATTGGTGCATTTACTTGATGCATCACTGGCACAAACAGTATCTATCCAAGCAGCCACACCCCAAAAAGTCAGTGTCCTCTTGATAAAATAAATCTCTAAATGTCCTTTTTTCCTCATCTTTCAGGAGGTAATTTGCCAGAAGAACACTGTAAGTACACGAAGCAATCTTTTCTTTCCCCTCGCCTTTGCCTTTCACACATTACTCACCCATTGCTCACACATCACACATATAATGTGGTGCAAAGCATATGCTTTTTTTTTTACAATGTGCATAGTGCACAGTTTCTAACACCTTATGTTTCTCTTCTTGGTGTTATAAAGGTTTTCTCTTCTGCAGCCCACTTTTGTTTGGTAGCTGTGATAATTGTTCGTTTCACAGACATGTAAAAATGCAAGCATCTTCTCTTCCATTATCAAGATGTTTTTCTCAGATGACAGCTGTTTCGTGACTTACAGTGACTACATGGGTGTGATCTGCATCAAAAGGCGGCAGCAGAAAATTTGTTTTGCTGAAACGCATTATGTGTTCACATCACATTTTTAGGAAGGAAATGCACATTGTTTTTGCTTTTTTTTATTTTGTGGCAGTGTCTCTAAGTATCTGTTGAGTACAATATGTGCTGTAGAGGACAAAGCTGTTGTCTGTTACAGTACGAAATAGCATAGTGGGTGCCTAAATTCATACCTAAGTTCCCAAATTATTATTGTTGCATCAGTAAAAGATGTTTTTTACATTTTAAAAAAATTCTAACAATTAGTTATTTCAGTTTTTGGCAGTATATTATTATCAGTCGTTTTTGGATAGCTTGTTTTGTCCAACCAACATTCCAATCCTCAAAAGAATTGAATTTATTGTGATATTAGGCAAAATCCTCTCATTTGAGAAGCTGGAATTAGCAAATGTTTGGCATATTTGCTTGATAAATAACTTCCGATTATTAAAATTGCTGTTGATTCTGTTAATCCACTAACTCAGCACTATAGAACACATTGTGATTAAGGCAGAAGCATGGGAGCAGTCTGATTGTTGTCAGGAGTGAGATGAAAGGCTTAGCTCTTCTAAGTGGCTTTTCAGAGTGGAAGGAAGTGGCCTTGTGCCGCATGAAATGTACCAACCTTTGACACTGACTCGTACCGAGTGAGAAGAGCTGATTATCACTCAGTTTGAGAGTGTCTGATCTTCCTTATGCACTCGGTGTCTTTGTTCTGTCTCTTTGTTGCCTCTATAGGGCACTTAACCGCCCTCTGCACTCGTGCATACTTAGCCCACTGTGCTGGTAAAAAAGCCCTTAAAGTGTACTATTTTTTGAACATCCTTTTAATCATATTATTTTATGTATTCTGGAAAAAAAAAGAACACAAGGAAACATTCAGCCAATAGCAAACCTCCTCTGTAGTGATACCAGGACTTAAAAAAACAAAAAAACAAGCACATTTACATTACACTCAAACTTTACAATTAGCACTAAAAGTAGAACCCTCTTCCTTTCTATAAGCAACCTAGAGGCACTTTTGATTTCTAAATTAGAGAGTGGGCAAGGAGAGGCACAGGAAACGATCAAAAATGCTTAGTCATACTATCCCTACTCCTGCCAAACCTGTCAGTGTTTCCATTCTCACGAGGCACATATGCAGTTTACAGTGATAACAGTGGCAGATTTACCACTTCAGATTTTAGTAATTTTTTTTAAACAATTCATCTTCATTTTCACACACAAGTGGTAATGTTCAATTTTTCTGGCTGAAACAGTTGTCACCTGTAGCTAGTGAGGTAGTAATAATAATAATAATAGCTAACGTCAACTCTTTTGAATGTTTCTAGGTGTTTTGTTTTTTAAACAAGAAACCTATGAAGAGGTCTTAAATATTCATATGATGGTTTCTTACATGATAAAAAATGCTTAAAGACTTTCCAGGCAAAAGGGTTAGCTTTGAGCTTATGATCCACACACATTGTATTTGTTTTAAAGGGTGGAGCTAGCTATGCTGTAGCACAGTGCCGTATTACAGATAAAAGTGCCATTTAAAAGTTATCAGACGATTACGCTAGAAAAACATATACTTAGACATGAGCAACAAAGAGGTTAGATTTGGCATTTACTGGTTGTATTTTTAAAAAGTTTGTTTCACTTTTACATTTTGAATAGGTAAGATTCTTTATTTTTTTTGGAAATGTACCGACAAGTTTGGCTGAGGTTGGATTTTAAATTTCCCCTCTCAGAGTAGCATAGCATCTTGGTACCCGTGGGCGTTTCAGTCCTGAACGGGAATTTTGTTACGTAACCTGTGATTAAAATGATGTTGTAAGTTAAAGAAGTGCTCCTTTGCTTTGTTAGTAACGCTAGGTTACTAGGCCTACTGTAGCTAGCCAGACATGCTAATATTTGCAACTTAGAGCAGATATTCAGTCTTTAATGCATTCTTTACAATTTTGCTTTTGCGTTTTAGCCTTTGGCAGTTCTAAAAAAATAAAAAAAAGACACATTCCTCCAAAGTCTTACGACTACCAGAGCGCCACTTCAACATGTGGAGAAAATAAAGCCAGACAAACCTACTGGTCCTGTTATGATTGCTATGATTGGTCAGTGTTTGGGGGAGAGGTTTAGCCAACAGTCAGTTGGCCTTTCATTACAGTCTGTGCTGATACATTTCACGTCTGCCATTAGAACAGATGTTTTTAAAAATACAATCTGCAGGTGTGATTATATCTAATTTTACTCTGCTCTTCCAAAAGCATGTGTTGCTAGTTGTATTTTTACTGTGGATTTAACGGCACACCATGATCCAGGTAATTTAGCCTCTGTTGGTGTATAGCCAATTACTGTAATTGCGTGCACATTGCTTCGTCTGTGTTGGTGTATATTCACTGATTATAGCTTCAGACTGATTTGGTTTTAAAATCTGCATTTGCAAATTCTCTGAGTTTTGGGCCTGGGTGGAGAAGACCATGGGGGTCTCTAGTCATGACATCTTCTTCAATGGATTAATGATTTGTTTGAACAGTAAATAAATGAAGTGCTAACATTAAGTTGTTGTCAGCTGTGTGTGTGTGTGTGTGTGTGTGTGTGTGTGTGTGTGTGTGTGTGTGTGTGTGTGTGTGTGTGTGTGTG
>JBBPCS010000238.1:11360404-11376427 GCA_037974645.1 Hollardia meadi
GTGTGTGTGTGTGTGTGTGTGTGTGTGTGTGTGTGTGTGTGTGTGTGTGTGTGTGTGTGTGTGTGTGTGTGTCTATGAAGGTGAACGTGTGGGCATGCAGCTCCAATACTTTCCTGCTGTAACAGCAAATGGACAGATGGGCCATCAGCGAGGCTAACAAACCAGATGACTCACTCACTGAATAACTGACTCATTTTCAGTCACATTCATCAGAGTCCCCATGAGCCAGTGCCGTCACATGTGTTCCACTTACATCTGAGAAACGTATTATCTGTAAGTGACTAGCGGAGGTTAGCTTCGAATAACCTGCAGCCACGCTGGATATTCAATGGCCTGAGAAAACAAACCTGTCATGTGAGCTCCATGACATCATGAATCACACAAAGAAAGAGGAGCTAAATATAGCACCGCTATTTTGTAACCTGTCTGGTGACACTTAACATAAGTAGGGGTCACAGGTTCATTTTTTGAAAGGCATGGACCGCCACTGTAGCAACCGGTGATGTCATGAACTGCTGTTGCACAGAGAGGAAGTAGTTATCTGCGGATGGCTTTCATTGCTTCATCACCGCACCTTCCTTTCACTTCCTTTTTTTTTCTCTCTTGGCAGTGAAAACAGCACCAGTGTGTTTTCTCCAAGAGGCTGCTGAGAAGCTGAAACCATGATAGAATATTAAAGCTGTCAGGATGCAGCTGGGTAACAGCCCAACCGCCTTCAGACGCTCTCATGTTGCGTTTCATTACATATCTGACATTCTGGGAATAGCTCTCCTTGAAAAGACCTCGGCTGTTCCTTGAGGATCTCAATGTATTTCCTGCCCCTCTCTCTCTCTCTCTCTCTCTCTCTCTCTCTCTCTTTCTCTCTCTCTCTCTCTCTCTCTCTGTCTGTACACACCAAACAAACATTTTCCCTTGTTTATTCAGCAGTGGCAGGCCATAGCAAAAGGGATTTAATTGATACAATACCATTTTCAATTGTGCGCATTGGTGTGATTCTTCATTGATTCCCTTATTGATTCTTGATCAATTTACTGTGTGCAAGAAAACCTAAACATGTTTTCAGTGTCAACACAACTGCTTTAATTTTCTGAGTATGAACACAGTATACGTAGAAACGGAGTAAAAAAAATATTTGCATGCATGTAACTCAACTGTGCAAAAGCTCCATTGTTTGCTGCTGAAACTGGTTCCTGATACCTATTCTTAACTCTAATATAGGATATTTATCTATTCAAAGCTGTTTCAGCGCATTGCTGGTGTTTCCACCCTTACTTGAAATTTAGTTTTACAGACATTACAACTAGCACTGCTGCCATCTTTCTTTGTGAAATGTAGCCACACATTGGACCGTTTCTTCCTCTCTGCCATGATTCCTTCCTGTTGCAAGTTTCCAGCAGCGTAATCACATGAGTTTGGCGCAATTTTTTCAAAGGAATTAAATATCTTGGAGGCACTGTATGATTCAGATGGATCAATTCATTTGGTCTTGTTTATAACTTGAAGTGGCTCTCGATTCCCATTCCTGCACCACATTAGGAGCATCACGACCACGACTGGAAACTAATATGAAGTTAAATAAAAATACAAATATATAGAATACAGAAATCTACATCCAGACATCTAGAACACTTTCAGTGCCACAATTGCAGTTAAAAGTGAAACATACTCCTGTACGCCTCAGCTGCAGCAAATAACAGGTTTTGCAGTAGTACAGAGGCTTCTGTTTCTGATTGATTTTCATGAGCACCAGGCTGCATGCACTGCTGTAAGTGTTTGTGGTTGTAAGAAAGCAACTTCTAATGGGGCTGTCACCACTGATGATCTCTCCTCCTAGCTGCTGCCTGTTTAGACTGGTTCAGTGAACATACAAACACTATTGTCTGTGTAGACGGATCAGAGCCTAAGCCTCACGTAAAACATGAAACTGTCTCAAAGAGAGGAAACAGTTCAGACTTCCTCCAGCAATCTGCTTCCTCCCTACACAATGTAAGGTTTTACTATGCAGTGTCTATAAAATACCGTGTAAAGAGTGTTTGTTACATAATTTAGATAATTTGTAATGAAGATTTGTATTGACTGTACTGTAAATACAAACATACATACAATATGATAGCTCAATATGACCAAATATTAGCAAAACAACTTCAGCAGAGCATAACTTCGTAAAGTTAATAAAATTTTGTGTTTAAAACAACCCGTGCTGTCACAGAGTGAGGAGGGTTTAAGGCTGAAAAGGCAAGGTAATATTTTGCATTGAAGGTTCTTTCTTTAGTTGAGAAGAAAATCTCACAAGGTCAATTAAGAAACTGTTGTGAGGCTTTTGATCATTTCATACAATCTTCCTCAGCAGATAGGAGTCGCCCAGTCATCGTGGAATTAAAGCTGGTCAAATTTATTTTGCACATTTTTGTCCATTATGGGTTAAAGTTGAGAGTGAAAATTCACTGTGAAAATTGCTGAGAAAGATGTAAATTTACAGTTCATTGACAACTAGGCTGCTCTGATATCATCAAAAGCTCAGTGGACTTAGTTGTGAGACTTTCTTGTCACTACAATGTTGTCATTTTGAAGCACTGCAAAAACAAGATGTGAATTCAAATACAGATTTTTTTTTTAAAGCTACTGAATGTAGTTTTGGGTCACATTTAGTCTAATGACCAAGTATTTTAAATTCCAATGATACATTCACATTTGCCTAAAATATTGCTGGTATCTCTTTCACACCAAAAGCCAAAGTGCCATGCAAAAAGAGTCGTCTGATGCTTAAATATACTGATGGCTCTTTTCCAAAACTTTGTCTCTTGTGTCAACAGACATGTTCAGCCAACTACACCTTTATCCCATATATGGTGACGCCCCACAACAAGGTGTACTGCTGTGAGAGCAGCCTGATGAAGGGCCTGACCGAGCTGATGCAGCCCAGCTTCGAGATGCTGCTGGGGCCCATCTGCATGCCTCTGCTCGACCGCTTCATCCAGCTGCTAAAGGTGTCACAGGCCAACTCGCAGTAAGTAGCCTATACTGAAGGGCTGGCAATGGGTGGACTGTATTTCATTACTGTATTTCATCTTTATCAAATATAATTACATTCCCTTACACACTTTTAGCATTGTGACAAATATCGCGTAAGCAGCTAAAATTATTGCATAAAATGTATGAATTTAGCAAGTTTTGGCTGATTCTAGCTAGCTAGCTGTCTTTCTCTGTAATTTTACAGGACTCCCTAAAAACATAGTATATCTGTTGTGTGTCTGATTCGCATTCTCGTCAGCCTCACATTGGGTCGCCTTGTCACTTGTAACTTCAGACAGACGTAATTTATTTTTCTGTATTTGTCACTGTTTGTGCTGTTGACTTATTAGTTTAATCCACAACATGACCTTTTCCCAAACCTAACCATGTAGTTTGTTGCCTAACCAAACTACGACTAAAAACTTTAAAAAGATTTACATACCTGAAAATACTATGTTTTCTATGTCAAAAAATAGAAAAAAACAAAACTACATGGTCACTCACAGGACAAGAACCCTGGTTGCCCACATGACAGTCCAAAACAAGAACCATTCAGCCAGCACACCTTGGTTCTAGTGTGGAGATTGTCCCTATTTACATTATTCCACCTGATTTTCTAAGGGTTTTCCAGCAGAAAATTCCTCATATGATCGCCCAAATGGTCTTCCAAGCTAGAATATCACATTCAATCTAATAGATGTGAGGCCAAATATACATATTATATGAAAACAACGTGCACTCCGAGCACGAGCTGAGTCGCGGAGCTTGCTGAAGCGTTCACTGCTACATCCTGAAAAACCAGGCCCATCCGGGTGAAAAACCAATATTTTAGTGAGTCCTGTAATTTTACATGCCATCTTAAATAAATTCTAAATTTCTATGGTATAAAAAAAAGGCCAAGAAGTCACACGTCTTAATTCACTTTTTGACCAAAGGTATTGTAAGACCAGGTATGGTAGGACTGAATAAAGGTAGCAGGTTATTTCCCATCATGAAAATGTTAATGACCATTCAGGTACTGTAACTGTTAAAGGAAACACTTTAATACTGAGAGCAAGGCAATTGGTTTGAGGAAGCAAAAGAAAAAAAATCAATTTAAAGTTATTCCTGCTAACATGAAGTTCCTCTGAAGGCAACATCAGTGCCATGTTGTACACATGCAATGCACAAAATGTTTCCTCATATATCATAATGCAATAGTTGTATGGGAAAAAATGTTCAAATTGGTTGGGGGTTGTTTTTTTTAATGCAAGCTGGGGTGTGTGTTGGTTCAGCAAGTATAGGTACATGACAGATGAGGAAGAAAGCCATTTTAATGTTCATGTGGAGGAAAATTTTGCTCCCAGGTGTTAATGTTTGAGCAGCACTGTGACTCTTTATTAGCAGAACAGGACTGTGTTTTAATATCTCTTCCTATTTTTACTTGCTGTAATTATTTTTATGTAGTGCATTCCTCAACTTTGACTTGCGTGGCGGTCCACACACACACACACACACACACACACACACAAACAACCGCCTTAGTTGCTGGGATAATATTTTAGGCTTTCCTGCCAACAGGCGATGCAGCAGCCAGTTAGTTCTAGCTCAGCTCCAGGAAAAGTGACTCAGGTTTTACAGGCAGAAAAGAAAAATGTGCACTTTGTGTTGAAGCTTTTATTATAACCGAAGAGCACAGCAGAGTGTTTTCAGCTCAGCCATCACTGGAATCTGACTAGAATGTATTCTGCACACTGAGTGAAGGAGGATGGCTATGCTATTTATAATAACCTGCCAAGTAGAGATTAATATATTCTGTTATGGCACTGACACCTGTGCCATTAACTGGCACTATTCATTGTGTAGTAATGGTGTGTTCACTGTTTGCTGTTGCCATGTATTGGGCTAACATAAAAACAGGATATCAGTCAGTGTTGTCAGTCAATGTTGCCTTGTTCCAATGTGATGGAGGTTTAACTTAATTCTAGTCAGCTAACTCACATGGAACAGATTTGTCATGTGAATAGAGCACTTGTCACTTCCTGCAAGTCCTGCATGTTCAGCACAGAAGACAGTGGGGAGTGATGATAATCTGCATCAAATCATACAGTGTACAGGGATTCTTTGAATTGTTTTGACTGACTAATTTTGAAGAATATGAACCAGCAAATCAAATTTGCAACAGATTCGGTAGTTTAACAGAGCCTATGTGCTGGGTCATTGTTTTGCATTTACGCTTAATCTTGCCATTCCCTGCAAGTTCAGACCAGAAGAGAGTGGGGAGTGACAATAAAATGTAGCAGATGATCATCAGCAACTGGAAGTTTGGAAGGTTTTTGGCTGACTTTTGCTACTGTTACAAAAATTACTACTGTTCCTTATATTACCTTATTTTGAGGAAAAATGAATAAGCAATTTTACCTGTAGGCCAAACTCCTCTCTTTTATGTGTTTTCTTCTCTAACAGCCAGTATTTTCGAGAGACGATCCTGAACGAGATCCGTAAGGCTCGGGAGTTGTACACTGGCATGGAGCTGGCTGCTGAGCTGAGCCGCATCCAACAGCGACTGGACAACGTGGAGTGCCTCTCAGTCGACATCGTCATCAACCTGCTGCTCACATACAGGGACATCCAGGTACTACTGCTCTGTGCAACATCTCGAAACATCAGCACATTGTTGTTTCTCAAATGAAGTGTTCATTTGAATTAAACAAATTGGAGAAATTTGGTGGTAGCTGATCAGACGCCGGTGATAATGTTGGTGCTATTGTGGCTGTGAATTAAAAGTGTTGCTTCCTGTTGTTTTACTAAGGAGAATATGCACATGCATTTGAAATGAAACATAATGGTTTTAGTCACGTTTCTTTAGACGTGTGATTGAAAGGTTGTAAGTTCAAATGCTCACTAATAGAATAGAGGAAAAAATGCACATCCATTAAAATAAAAGGGGGGCGCAGTCCTTGTTAATAACTCCCAGTAAATTTAATAAAACAATAAAGGCCCACTAACAATTTTTTTTAGTTTATATTAATATGGTAATTTTTTTAAATTAAAGCTGGTGTTGGTAACATTGAAGAAACAGTAAGAGCAAGCTAGATTTTAAAAATCATCCAACCTAACAGTATCATAGCTTAAACAACAATGGCTAGTGTTAGTAGTCACCACTGTCAAAAAAATAAATCAATATCAATGTATCAAATGTATCAATATCAAAATATCAATGTCAAAATATCCACCTAGCCTTGCTGAAGACTCCAGTCTTACAATGAGTCCAGAGAGGCTTTGATTTATTGATTGCTTTCACAATGTAAATAGAATTTCAACAAATGTATCAAAACTGTTTCTAAAATACACAACCTAACCGAGCTTTAATCTGTTAATTGCTTTGCCTCTAAATTGTAACAGAAAATAGTTAAAAATGCTCGTCACATTCTCCCAGAGTACAAGGCGACTCATCATTTGTCCCACAAACAGTCCAAAACCCAAAAATGATTTACAATGATATAAAATTCAAAAGATATGTAAATCATCACATTGTCATCACAAGCTGTAACCAGTGAAAGTTTGAGTTTTTTGTACTAAAATAAAAATTAAATAACTAAAACTATTGATAGATTTTTAGTTGCTGACTAAACAAATGACAAAAATATGTTCAATCTGCATGAAATCGTTCGACTGAACCAATCAGGATGCACCTCTCACCTCCAGGTTCAAATCTCTTCGTAACCCTGATTTCACACCCTGAAAAAGCACAAAAGTTTATGGGATAAATAATGAGGGTAAAATTGCCAACTGAGTGCTGCTCATCTGTGTGTGCTGTTCATGTCCCTAACCTTGACAGACAAAGCTACTGTGCAAACCTACTGTACGAGTCAAAGAGCGGTCATTGCCTCAGGATCAATCTGTCAGCGTCATCCGTTCACGAATGGCATTTTTTTTCCAAACAGAGGCCAATCGCAGACTGCCTGTAGAGAGCTCTAGGCGAAGCTTTTGGTCTGCTCATCTTAAATTTTTCGCTCTTTCCAGTCTTTAGTCTCTGCATTGCAATGGCACTCACCGTCCAGATCCTCCCACTCACCACAGGCAGCGCTCAGCCTCATGAATGATTCATTAGAACAACAAGCATCAAGGACATGTTGAATTATTCAACATGCTTTGGGTATAGTTACTATGTAGGCAAGTAGGAGCAACAAAAATGTGATGAAGGGGCCACACAGTTATTGAAGTGTTTTTGGTGTTAAGCAGTCAGTTGATTCTTTGACAGAATGAATAATGGGACATCAGAAACTCACTTTCTGGCCTCAAAGCAGCTCAATACCTTGATGAGTTGGAGTTTATCTTTGGAGGACATTGGTGCAGAGATTCATGGCTACAATGCTTAGCAATGACCCGGGTGAAAGTGCTATAGGAGCTCATCAGTTGTGTTCCTCACTTATCGTCCAGGACTATGAGTCCATCGTGAAGCTGGTGGAGACTCTGGAGAAGCTTCCGACCTTTGACCCCGTGGCACATCCACATGTGAAGTTCCACTACGCCTTTGCACTGAATCGGTAAGATGAGCAACATGCATGATATACACATTCAGTTTGACAGATGACAACAAACTTTATTTTATAGATTTAAAATGCTGACTGGGAGGTGGGATTTGTGTGTAAGTGCTGCAATCAATTTGGATTATAGTGCCTATTAATGTGAACATTGTGGTGTATTGTGTATGGTCCCTTACAAATAAAATACATAATAAATAAAGAAATATTATGCATTTATTACCAGAATGTCACATGTAGTTTTGAAGCCTATAGCCTTTGATTTTCTTGGCTTTTGTGTGTATATTTGTTGACCATGGTGACGAGCTGCTGCTTACAGTTGCCCTTGTAGGAGTAAATTTAGCCTGTGTACAACGTATTCACTTTATGTATAGACAGACACACAGATAACTCACAAACACACATACATTATCAAAATTAAGAAGTACAACCTTTGAAAAAGTTCAAATGAGAAAATAGAATCTAACTTTATGTTTTTTGGAGCTCATTCCATCTGTATGCAGCAGAGTGTTTGAACTTACTTTTGCCAAGTTAAGTGTGAACAGGAGGGACAACTAAAGTTAAAATGTTCTGTGACCTGACATTACATATGCATTTGTCTTACCAATCATTATCTAGGTCTTCAGTGAAAGTGTCATAATACTTGACAACTTTTTCTGACTTGTACTTAATTTTTTGTTGTTTTTTTGTAAGCTCGGGTTTTATAAGCAGACATGAATGGAAAGTTTTCTCAAACATAGCAAGTGGCATGTGTGCAGCTACTGTGCTCAGGAAAACAACAGAGAGGTTCTGACTGCCTGTTTGTCACCAGCTGATTTCATGTAAACTTCCTGTGGTTTTTGTATTGCTGCTGCCTCAAACGGTAATAAAGCGTGCTGTTCTTTAATTTGGCAGCGATTGTAAAATGTTTCTGCAGGGTGCCACGATGCCGGTGTGTTCGCTGTTACTGTCTGACCCATTACCAGGATGGGATATTGTGTTTGCTAGCTCAAGGCATCGCACTGAGACAACTTCATAGGATAAGTGCTAATGACTGAAGACGTCTCCTCTGTTGTGAGCTTGAGATGCTTCCCTGAGGTTTCCAACAAGATGTCATGAGTAGAGACAAACAGCTGTGGGAGGTCTTATGTGTCAGCTTACCTATTCAACAAAGTAGGATGAGTCACCAAAGCTTTTGTGTGATTGTTATTTGATGTGCTGTTGTGTGTGCCTTAATTTTGTCCACCTCTGATATGTGTGCCTGATGTGCAAGGCACATAAGCACAGATTATTATTCCCCATACTTATTATTATTATTCTTAGAAATTGCTGCAATTTTGCTACTCGTCCCAGCACATTATTCCCTGGAAAATTAATGAAAATGTCGATCCGCCCCTTTATCCAGATCCGCACCAAAATTTAATGGGTTCTTCTTTGGCTCATGTCCCATCCTTGCACCAAGTTTCATGGAAATCCATTGAGTAGTTTTTGCGTAATCCTGGTGTCAAATCAACCAACCAACAAACGGACACGAATGAAAACATAACCTCCTTGTCGGAGGTATAAAAGATAAAATGTCTCCCACCATCAATATTCAGCCTTGACAAACACTTGACGATTGGGCTAAAGTAGGTGCTGTGCTTCTAACTGAATCTGCCATGTTGAAGTGTGTTTGGACTTATTGGCTTCAGCCTGTTGTCTGTAGCATGGGAGTGTTGAACACTTGAGCAGGGGCTCGCTGCTGGGAGCCTGACAGGAGCGAGGGAAGAATCTCCTCCATTCAAATACCAATCAGTTTCTCCAGGCAGAAGAGAGAAATCGAGAGATGCTTACGAGAGAGCAGCTCTTGCCTGCCTGAGCGCTCTTCCCTCTGGACAGTCTCCATGGTAATAGCTGTCAGCTCATATGTTTTATTTAACGTTCACACTCTGGAGAGGAACCAGGTAATGTGTATGTCTCGCACATTGTGCCTGTGTGAGACTTCACAGCACTACTTGATACTTTCTTAAGTTTGTGTTTTGACGCATTCAGTAAAAACAAAAATTACCATGTAGTAGAGGTTCCGAAGCATTTTGCTGCATAAATGACATTAATAATGAGGAAATTGTTTTCCCTGAAGATATTAGGGACCTTTGTTGATGTACTACCTATGTTATATAAGTATGTTGACAAGTATGTACAAATGGGAGAATTTCTTAATCAATGGTCTCTTTATCCTATTTGATTAATATATCATGGCAATTCTAATTAATATGTGGCAATTAATGGATTATTCTACTTTGTTTATTTGTCACTTTCAGTACATAAGATTTGTACAACAAGTCATCCAAACGAAACAACAAAATGTTTGTCCACGCACTCTAGAACGACACATAGAAGAGTTTGACGATCTTAAGGTCGCGATCTTATCACTAGGACGACATGCCTTACAAACAAAAAACAAGGTTTGCTGTTGTTCAGAGATGCTGTTGTTCTCCTTAAGAGGACAGTTTGTGACTTTTTTGTATTCCTGGTTAGAATATTTATCATGCTTTTATATAATATACCCAGACATCATGTTGTGGTTCATTCAGGTGTTTCTTGCTCCAGTGAATAACAAGTCAGTGAACATTTCAAAAAAACTATCCATTTATATTTTTGCCTTCTTGGCAAGTAAAGCACAGGGCAGCATCCAAACTATAAAATATTCATCACTGTTCAGTGATAGTCTCGGCCTCCTGGTTGCCCCTGATCAGTGCGTCTTTGGCTCTGAGTTGCTCGGAATCGTTTGTTATACGTGTTTCCTAGTTATGTTTTAGTTTCTTTAGTTCTCTCCATGGATAGATAAATGTGATCCTACCATTTGTATGATGTTAATTTATTTAACTCAGTTAATTTAAATATATATTCTTTTTAAAAAGTTAGATATATCTGGACTGTACTGTGTGGTTTTGGTGGGTTGGACAAGCTCTCATTGATATAAATGAGACAGACTAACCTTATAAATCAACACCTCTCTAAAACAGCTTTCATTAGGGTAGGATTAAATGCAGGGCTGTTCTTTTTGACAAATGAGGTTATAATTAATTATATATGTGAGTCAGACCAAGTCTTTATTAAAAGTGAGTTTATTAATTTGTAAGTAAATTAACTTTGGTAATTTGATAGATTTTTCCAATCCTGATTGTTCATGCTAGTTCTATTACAGTCGTTTTTTTCTAATGAAGTAGAAACATTAAACACCCATTTTTAGTTGTTGTTTTCTTTTCTGATGTGGAGTGATCAGAACAGTAAATATGAAAGCTTTCAAGAACACACATTAATGTAATTCAACGAATTAACAAATAAAGGGGTTGCAGTGCGAGACGCCTTCCTCGTTCTGTGCTATATTTTAATGAATTATTCAGTATACTGCAGAGCCTCCATTATTTCCTTACAGCTTGGTTCAAATAAAACCTTCAGCACCTGAATGATCCACTGCAGTACAACTGGAAGCTCACAGTACTAAATAAGATCGGCAATTCTTTAAATGAACCCATTGACCTCAGTAATTTAAGTCAGGGCCCCTAATGGCCCCCTCTGTGCCAGATATCACCGTCCCACTACAATAGCTGTGCAGCTGTTCCCTGGCTACACACACAAACACATACACAAACATACACATAATTACTGTATTTGCTGGAATACATGTACACCATGTTGGTGTTGCTAATTGTGATTCAAACCAGTTCAAACCAGTGATGCACCCAAGAATATACAGGGTCTTGTGGCCTTACGTTTTTTAATATTATCCATTTATTGTACCCTCTGTACACTAAACAAATATGTTTTATCTTATCAAGTAGCATTTTAATGCTTTAGCTTTGGAATAAAAAAAGATATCTCCTTTTCTGCTGCATCACTTTCGATCCATTTTTTAAACCGCCCGTCATGAGTCCGATAATATTTAGGAGTGCAATGCTTAACGAATGGAATACTTTTTTTAGGGTGTAAGAAGAAATGGGTTTTTTTAATGTATAAGACTAAATCCAGTTCTCTATCACGAGCAAGGTTTTGACAAAGATGTAGATATAGATTCTATTTTAAACTTCTATTGTTGTTAAATAGGAGAAGGCGTGTGACCCGTTATTCGTGATTTGGAATCTCCTATAATTATTATGTGATTATCCAAAAATAGAAAGTAGTGGGAAGCAGTCTTAATATTACAAATGATAAACTGGACTAAGAAAGGTTTAAACCAACCCCCATTTCTTATATTTTTATAAGGCATTTTGATTCTATTTTCTATTCTGATGCATACTGATTTACCAGGTTTGATGTAAATGTAGATGATGTCACCTTTAGAGGATTGAAAATACTCCACGATTTAGTAGTGAACTTCCATAGGTTTGAGGAATTTGCAAGAGAGAGATGCAGATGCAGCGGCCTGGAGCTCCTTCAAACTTGCTATATTTTTGTTTTCGCCTTTATTGCTGAAACACGTATTACCTATAAGACAAATGCTCATTGATAAATGTGATAAATGCTCTTGGCTTCTTGGTCATTGGTGTTGAGAAGGAGGCACAGGGTTTGGATTAACAGCGGATCACTCCAGCCCACAGCACCTTTTGACCGTTCAGCCAGACCAGCTGGACCGCCACAGGAGGAGAGGAAAGAGATCCAGGATGGGAGCCATGCAAGCCCATCTTGTACCTAAGGCTGCTACTGGCTAATGTCCAGTTGCAGGAAAATGAAATGTGACTCAGGCTGGCCAAGCAACGGAAAATCAGAGACTGTTGTGTCTTCACAGAGGCCTGTCTCCGCCACAACATCCTAGATCAAGCTGTTGCACTCGACCGGTGGAAGCGTGTTCTGAACCGACAGAGTGCAGGACGACGGGAGGTGGACTCTGTGTTTACATCATTAGTCAAGGTTGATGGACAATGACAAACTTTTAACTTGAAGAGGCCGACCGCATTATCATCACCATCTTGTTGCTGATGTTTACAATGACCCAGATGCAAATTTTAAAAATGCACAAAATTATTTCCTGGGTATATAAATAATTGTATGCTATCTATTTTTATTTTTTCGATTATCCTATTCTGTTCTAAATTAATTTACCGCTATATACTTTATATTCTATGCATGTAGCACAAAGGCGACTACAAACTTTCATTTCTTTGTGCAACCCACTGTTGTATAAGGACAAATACATTTCCTTGATATAGTCCCAAGTATAAGTCAAGCTCCAAAAAATACATTCCTACACTTCCCATAATGCAACTCAATAGGGTCTTTTCAGCTCCTCCCACAGCCCTAAAACACTCTATACAACTATTTTCACAGGCGAGGTTCTCCACGACTAATATAGTGTTAATATTAGGGAAGTGTCCCTTTTTAAAAGTTAAGATGATATGATGTCTTTAACAATACTAAGTGTCAATCATCAAGAACACCCACATCTGTTTTCCACTGTCACACGCCTGCTCAAAGCTAATCAGTATTTGCTTCATTGCAACTGGCAAATGTCTCTCTCAAGTTTAAAAAAAAAAATGTCTGAATTTAAATCTTTCCTTTCTGACTTTCACACGTATGCTTTTTGTGCATGTTTACGAGTGTAGGAGGAACCTGCCTGGTGACAGACAGAAGGCTCTGGACATTATGCTGCCCCTGGTGGAGGGCGAGGAGCAGGTGGCCTCAGACATCTACTGCCTGGTGGGACGGATCTATAAGGACATGTTCCTGGAGTCTCACTTCACTGACACACAGAGCAGAGACAGTGGCACACACTGGTGAGAGAGCCGCCCAGGATGTCGGCCTGTGTGTGTGTGTGTGGGTGTGTGTGTGTTTGGCATTTATGTTCAGGCAAACAACTGTTTCCTTCAGACATTAAGTCATATAGAAATATTCTATATGACTTAAATATTCTCTGGATCGCGGCACCACAGTATTAACAGCTTATTCTAAATGGTACCATGAATAAAAGACTTCTTAATAGCTGTTATTGTGAAGGTAAAACCTTTTGTCTGTGAGGAGAATTATAAGTCTCTTTCAAGGATACGGGCGGACCACAAGTCTGCAAATGACAGCTCATTACGGCAGTGACATGCACAAGTGAGATCTGAGGTCGCACAACTTGTTACACTTGAAGGCAAATGTGCAAAAGCATGAGAACAAAATCCAAGGGTGGAATTTAATGGAGTAAATTTACTTAAGTACTGTACCTATGTGTACATTTTAGGTATTTGCATTGTATGCTACTTTATTCCTCTACTCCACTTCATGTCAGAGGCAAATATACTTTCTACCCTGCTACAGTTGTCTGACAGCTTTAGTTCTGTTTGCTTTTCATAGGACACTTTTTCATGCCCTTCCTGTTCAGTGAGATTGATTTATCTCCAAATAATTACCTCAATTAAAGCTAAATAAACAATTCAAAACACTCTTGGATTGGCCTGAAATTGCATCGTCACCAAGGTCAAAACAGGGCTGTTTCTCTGTGCTCATGAAAAGTTGACTTTTTAGGGATACGTGGTTAGGCTGTCCACGTATCATATTACGCCATCATATATGTTTGATGCATTGCTATAGATTAAACTACCTAACAGTATATAAAGTGGTTAAAATGAAGCTCAACCTTAAACAGCTTATACAGCTGTAAAATGCAGCGTACACATTCCTGCAGCATCATATACTGTATAAGGCTAAAACATTGGCAGTGACCATTTTACAGCATGAGTACTTTTATTTTGATACTTTAGCGGTGGGTTTCCTGGGTTGTCAAATACTGACCCTTTGGGTTGGTGGGCGGCCCAACCTACCAACCTAAAGCGTCAGTATTTGACGACCCAGGAATAAGCCTCAACATCTTACACATTGCTTCTTTAAGTACATTTTGCTGACTTTTACTTCGAAAAGTTTTTAAATGCAGAACTTCTACTCGTAGTGGATTTTCACTGTGTGGTATTAGTGCTTTCACTTAAGTAATGGATCTGAGTACTTCTACCACCGCTGGTGTTTCCAGTCCTGTCAGCTAAAAATAACGGGGAGGAAAAGATTTTTTAAAAACCAAGATGATTCAAGAGTTAATTTGACGAAAGAAAACAGTGCTGCCAATCAAGCTTCATTTGAAAGTTATTGTAACATCAGTGCAGTCCTTAAAATGAAATGAAAAACCTGCAAGATCTTGTTGATGCCAGTGAGTCAGCACAGAGTGAGATGCATGTGGAGGTTTTCCAGCACCTTGTTGAACTCAGGCCTTGAATCCAGGAATGTAGCCTGTTCTAAGGGGAAATCAGGGTTTTTGTTGGTACAAACTAGTTTCCATCTCCTTATACTGTAAGTATGGCTGTCATTTAAGTATAAAGGGGATAACAATAGTGAACAATAATAATAGCACAAGGCTGCTGATTGCTGTCATCTGGAAATAGCTCTTAAGATTGAATATGCTGCTTATATTATCAAGCTCCCATCTGGCTATTATTTTCATTTCGATATCACAACTTGGCAGAGGCCTCTAATAACATTCACACCCCTTCCTCAACAGATTGCTCATTAAATAAATGAAATTTCTTGTTTTGCGAGGGTACTCACAGTTGCAGTCTGTCGTCCTGTGGTCCCAACTCAATATAGCTGTAATTGTTTTTTTTCTAACATGGAAGGGTCCCAGGAAGTCGGTGGAGCCCCACGAAGCCATCCGTTATCTCGGAGATGCTTTGGATTTGGAATGAGGCGTTTCTGGGAAGAAAAGTGTTCATTCATAGGAGTCACTTTTTCTTCTTCTCTCAGGTTTAAAAGGGGGTTTGAGTCAGAGCCAACTCTACACTCTGGTATCAACTATGCCGTTCTACTCCTGGCAGCCGGACACCAGTTTGACACATCTTTCGAGCTTCGTAAAGTGGGTGAGTAGAGGCTAGATTAGATAGCTGTCCTTTCTCTGTTAGACATTATCAGTAACATCGCTCACAGGCACGAATTTGACTATTTTACTAAAGGCAACTTGTATTTTCTTTAAGCTCATTATTTTGGGTAAACAGATCAAAACGTCACTGTTCTGCCTCAGTCTCACTACTCTCATCAACCCTGTTTACAGCAGCAGGGCAGCTGTTTTCAACAAAAAGAGCTCTAAACATCTACTAAAAACCTACTCGCCCAGCACCAAACAGTAGACAAAGTGAGCGACTAGCTTGAGAACATAGTGGATCATTTAGCTGCTAAAGAGCCAGACATTTTTCAAACTTGTTGGAGCAAAATGGAGAGTGATTATTGGACTTACATTCATCAGGTGGCCAGAAACACAACTCTAAATGAATAATAAATTAGCTTTTTGTCTGCTGGATGTGTAAATAGGTTTGGTTTTAATGGGTCCGCCATTCATGGTGATAATATGCCAATGTTGTTCCCAAATCACAAGGGAAATATCTGGCTCTGAGTTGTTAATAATTCACTAACTGTGTCTGTGTGCTGTTTGGTGCTGGGTAGCATAGAATGGATATATACTGTACATATATATATATATATATATATATACATATACATATATATA
>JBBPCS010000238.1:11381384-11393844 GCA_037974645.1 Hollardia meadi
TCATTTCAGTCTCAAGTATCGTTTTGGTATCGAGTATTGTGATACTAAACTGGGTATTGGTATCAAAGTCAAAATTTGGGTGTACTGATAACATTACTGTTAAATATAATGGTGGTCCACACATATACTAGGTTTCACCTAGTCTTGTTTCATATATGGACTTAAACCCTTCAAATCATTGCATTATTACTCTCGCTGAGATGGTCCTCACCCATAACTTTTTTTTTTCGAGGATGGTTTTCTATCTACAATGAAAAGCCGTAATATGTCATAATTGTGCTAGCCTTGAATATGGGACATTTTGCAAAGACAGCAATACTAAACAATGCAACTAATTCTTTTTTTTTTTTAAATCTAAAATTTTGGATTACAAAAGGTAGATGATATATTTTGCTTTTTCAGCGGCACTTATAACCAACTGCATTCCTTCTACAACTTTTTTAATTCAGTTGAGCACCTCAAATTTAGATCCGGCTGACTTCATTTGGAACACAGATTCAATGAAAAACAAATTTAAAAAATGTAGCTACAAAGAACATCAACTGAACTAAATAAGGTGTCTGAAGATGACTTGACTAAGGGTACCCAGGTCAAAAAGACATTTGTTTATTTATTATCAAGTATTCCTATTAAGAGGGTATTTTCTTGCACAACAAAAGGCATTATTTATGTTGTTTCATGCCCATGTGGCAAGTTTTCCCTCTAAACATCCAACATTTTCCCTCTAATCTGGTCCTTAAATTGACCATATTCTCTATAATCGGTTGTTCATTTGTCTTTATGTATTTTCTCATGTTCTATCTAATACTTATACTTTAATACATTTGTTCATTCTTAATTGGTTTAAGTGATATTACTGTATATTGACCCTTTGGGGCAACCTATTTTGGCAATACATTTAGAGCCAAGACTTTTTTTGTATGTTTTATGAGGAGGTTTCCTTCCCTTTAGGTATTGTTTGCTGAGTCTCCCTCTTATGTGTCTGAATTTGGCTGCTCTTGTAGACATTTAGTGTTAACTCATATTTTTATGCAGATTTTTGACCTATATTGCATAACCTTTTTACCTAAAGTTTTTTTAATAAGATGTACTTTTCTATGGAAATAATATAATTATAATAATACTGTCTTTTTTTAATGTGATTTGTTATGTTATGATATGTGAATCATGAGATTTTCCTGCTCCTCCTGCAAGACATGTTTGTAATTGACCCTCCCCCACAAGATAGTACATTCCTGTTCACTATATGGTATTTAAAGTCTGGTGGTTTGTCTTTGTCCCTCATTACCCTGAAAAAGACATGATGTCATAACGTTGGTAATTTGGGAATTCATTAAAATAAACTATTTCTGCATCGTAGCTACGAATGTGCGACTATCTTTTTCTCTGTTACCATGGCTGGCACCTCTCCTGCATTGTTGTGTGTTCCTCCATTCTTTCTTCCATGAGTGAAGTCATAACAATTAAAATCCGTCCAAAAAATGTATAGACTCAGCTGTATGTTTCTAAGCACTCTAATGAAGCTGTTGGAGATGCTGTGTGTGATCTGTATTGGGACTGATCTGGCTTTTTCTTTGACAGATTCTGCGATCTGGTCAACAGCATAACAGAGGAGGCCTGGAAGGGTCCAGAGGAGGGAGACTGCGACACTGACGCCTTAGAGGTGAGAGACTACATTCACTCCATTAAGTGTTTTCAGCCTTATAAACTTAAACTTAAAAATTCCTTCCTGTGGTTTAGTAACTGGTTCCCCTGCACCAGAGCTTGTGGCACATCACAACCACTGAACTAAGGCCCACAATTCCAATACTTTCAAAAGCAAAATACACAACTTTTCCTAATGCAGCTCTTTTTCAATGCTGGGTGCCAAAATAACGAGTTACCCACATGTTTCTGTACGTTGTTTTTTAACATCCTGTTGAGTCTTTGTGGTGCACTTTTTGCACGCTTTTAAAATGTCACAGGAAATATTATGCGATTATGGGGTTTCCATCCAAAGATTTGAAGTCAGAAAAACGTATCACAAAATCTTAAATATTAAAACAGTTTATTAGCCTTGGATAAGCTCCTTGTTAGTGCCAGCGATCTGACTATTTATTTCCCTTGCTTTTTATAACACAGTGTCTTTTGAGAAAAATATGTTTTGAGTATGTTTTATTTCCAGCTAGCTTTTCAGGTTGAGTTCTTCACAATTTGCATTATAAGTGGATTGAAACCCAGCTGCTTTGACAGTACAGAACAGACACCTGCAGCTGCATTTACCAAACGCTGCTGCTCCCTTTTTGATTCAGCTGCAAGGCACAGATCCAGTCTCCAAGAGGTTTCTCCCAAGAGCCAGTTTTATATCTCTAAATTTACTGTTGGTTTGTCCCTTAGCCTTAACTTTGTCTTTACAGCCCACATGTCCCCAAAACCAAGGTCTTAGATAGTAACCTTTACTTACTGAGGTCAAGCACTTGACGTAACAGCTTATTACTAATTTGTTAATTAACTTTAACAAGGTTATCAGATTACTTTAAACCTACTTTAAAAGTTTGGATAAAACATAGCATTGTTTTTATTTGCTGGATTTGTCCAAGACAAAAAAAACAAGAATACAATAAGTGAATACTGTAACAAGGGAAAAATAATCTTGCAAAGAATGGGGAAAAAAACTGTTACAGAACCATACAGAATAATAGTTACAAGAAAATAGTTAAAAGTGTTATTATATTCAGATTTGCAAGTTATTTTAAAACAGATTTCAAGATGTAAACAAAGAAATAACCATGTAATTGCTTCCTTTGTAAACACTTTTTTTTGCCACAGAGTCTTTATTAAGGTTAAAAATCATATGTAATATACAGTAATACCATAAAAAAAGCCATTGTGATCTATTAAATAACTTATAAATAAAAATAATCTGACTACCTAAAGTAATGTCATTATTTGGATTTTGTCACTGGTGCTTTATTATGATTGGTACGTACTTTATATGTGAGAGGATTACAAAAACGCAACAACTCAGATTACTTGCTTATTTTTTTAGTATTTCAGAGGATTTGGTTATCCTGAATTGGTGATCAGACACTACTACAGGAGCAGTGATAAAAACACATCAGGTCTTTATACTGACTGATTTCACATTAAATCTGCCTCCCTTTATCACTGTGCTTGTTGCCCTTCTCTCCACAGTACGACTATGAGTACGATGAGCACGGAGAGAGGGTGGTTCTGGGAAAAGGCACGTTTGGAGTCGTGTACGCAGGCCGAGACCTCAGCAACCAGGTCCGGCTGGCCATCAAAGAAATACCAGAGAGAGACAGCAGGTGATAAGACATGTTTGAGGAGAGGGCCGCCGCGTTCTCTTTCATTTGTCCCGCTGAAGGTTTCACTCTGTTGTTACCACAGAAGACGCATTTTTGAAAGGGCCCTGTGAAATTCCTGTGACATACTGTAATCATGTAACCCTAACCCTTACAGGCACAAGCTTTTCCCATTTTCTACCTCACTAGCAGTGAGGCCTCATAGGAGGGTCAGTCGGTCTATTAGTAAGCCATCAATTTACAAGGAATTTTAGTATGGTTCAACCACTATTTAGGTCCATGACAAGTTGTCTCTAAGGGCCAGAGATGAATTAAAGGTGTAAACAAACAAAAGTTATGCTTTATTTATCACCGAAACACCCTGTGTGTATCCTTGAGGTCTAGAATATTTTAAATCCTGGATTGTTTAATGTACGTTCGCTAGCTTTCAGACTTCCTCCCCACTGCCTTTAATTGGCACAATGCTACGATTCCTTCCGCATTACAGCTACCGGCTATTTTAATAGTGAAACCGACCCGCATGCTTCAGCGTGTGCAGGTGCATCCTTATGCACATGCAGAGTGAACTCAAAATGCTCATAAAAACGTTGCTCAGTAGTACTTCTACTCATCAAAAACTTCCGCACATTCATCTTCAAAAAAGGTAATCATCATCAGGACATTTTCAGCAGTCCCTGCAAATCTCTTTATTTATTATCCTGCACTAAGATGAAATTACAGCCTGAATAGAAACAGGTGTCGGAGCTGTTAATGCCTCATCTTCTGCTGAGCATCATAAAGAAGAGTGCTGCTGCTTCCCTCTGACTGAGAGCATGGAGCCCAGATCAGCAGTCCCTGGTGGATCCTGACTTCCGGTGGACTTAATGGTTAGTGGAGAGCTGTGAAGGCTGACTCCCAACCTCCGCTTTGAATTCCCTCCACTGTCTCTACTGAAAACGGCTGTCGCCTCGCAGCTCTGCAGTCGACTCTCTCTCTCAGGCAAGATGTTACCACTGCCACTAATCAAATCAGCGAGTCAGCAGGGCGCTCGGCAGCAAAGAATGTGGAGAATTTGGGTTAATAATTGGTATGTGGATTGAAATCTCAAGACGGGCTGAGAGAGGCTGTGATTCACGCAGACTGCAGAGAGCTGAATGTGAGAAGATGTTGCTGGTGGGCATATTATCAAGATTGCGCCTCACTGTCTTTCTGGTTTAGTCTTTTGACTTTTGACATGTCATCTGTGTCCATCCTGTTTACTTTCATGTCACCTTCAGGAAAAGACAAAGTGACAATGACATCTCCATTTTTTCCAAGTTTAATAATTGATTAGTTATTTAAGTCATTTTTATAAGCAGAAATGAAAACATTTAACTGGTCCCATCCCCCTAAATGCGAATATTTTCTGATTGTTTTTTTTTTGTTTGTTTCTTCTTTGTTATTGAACTGAATATCTTTGGGTTTCTGACAAAACAAGACGTCACCATGAGCTCTGGGAACAAGTGATGGTTATTATTAGCCATTCGCTGTTGTTTTATGGACCGAAAGATTTAACGTTTAATCAAGAAAATAAGATTGTAGATTAATCAATAATGAAAATAATTGTTGGTGAAACTTGGTGGTTTTTTAATATAGGTTAAATTTAGTTTTCATTGGGGTTTAGTAGTTTTGAGATACTATGTCATTATTTGAAGATACTAAGTAATTATTTTTAAATATTAAAACATTATTTTGATTTATCAAGTCATTATTTGGTGATAACTCATTCCAGAAAGTTTCTCCTCATAATGTCTTGCAGGATCTTTTTTTTTCATCATATTGGCAGAAATGGGCTTTTTTGGGGGGGCAATGAAACTCTTGTTGTCTCATTGTCATCTGTTCTGCATCTGTAACATAGCATTTGATGTTTGTTTGTTTTTTTTAATCACAGGTACTCTCAGCCGCTCCACGAGGAGATCGCTCTTCACAAACACCTAAAGCACAAGAACATCGTCCAGTACTTGGGCTCCATCAGTGAGAACGGCTTCATAAAGATCTTCATGGAACAGGTGCCTGGAGGTGAGACCTGTCGCTGCTGTTATGTTCTTATAAAGAGGAAAAAAATGAAAGATAAGAGTGTGATCCAAACAAGAGATATGCAGAACAGGATGCTCACTGAACAGCTTGTGCAGCATAGTCCAAGTATTGAAAATCGGAATCATGTCTGTCATTTTTTCTTCATCTTTACCTGAAGAAAAATGTATTTTACTGAAAAGAATAAATTTTGCTTTGATGAATGTGTTTACATCATGTGGCCATTTGGAACAGATTTTTACAGTTCCTAAAAGGGCAGTTAATAACCAAAAAGTTACTTGAAACATCCTATAAAAAATAATAATCCACTTTTTAAACCATATCTGAAATAAATGTATGGAAAATTGTGTTTTTGCACATGATTTATTATAAGTATTGAGGTGAAGAAAACTACTAAAGCCTCACTGACGCTCTGACTTGCAGACTGATCAGCAGTGTGTCGCCGATCACAGGTCAGACTGAGTGTATTGATCCTTGTTGTACTTTGTCCCGTGGTGTCCAGGGAGCCTGTCCGCACTGCTGAGGTCCAAGTGGGGCCCTCTGAAAAACAACGAGCCCACCATTGGCTTCTACACACGGCAGATCCTGGAGGGACTCAAATACCTGCATGACAACCAGATAGCACACCGAGATATCAAGGTGACTAGAAAGAAGTTACTGTGCAGTTTAATATTCTGGGGTTTTTTTTAATCATCTTTCTGGCATCATTTTCAGAAAGGCATCACCAAGAGAGAAAAACTAGTCGAGCTTAAGCCACATTAGAGTTATTATCTCTTGTTAAAATTCTACAAGGAAATTGAGCCAGGGTGCATTTAGGGGCTTGTTTCAACCTGCAATTATTGCCGTGATAGAGAGGTGATCCAACTATTCTTGTACAAGTCATATTTTCGGAAAAACCCTCCAATGCATGGCCGATGATAAAGTTAACATTTGCATTTGTTGAAATAGATAGAAGAACCATTTGGTTAGCATGAGCAGTGAGAACTACAGTGGTTGAACAGACAGAATAAAAGTGCACCACCTACAGAAACCTAAACTTTGTCAACATGAAATCCAGGTGGGAACGATGTCAGTCCTGTTCACATTTGATTGAAAAGTAATATGTGAGAGGTGCTCTGCAAAAATGTCAAAAAGTAAAGTCTGTCTGCTTTAATTTAAGACGCATACAGCAACAGGAAACATGTACAGAAGAATACAAATAATGACAGGAAAATGCAACAATAACAAGAAAGAAAAAGTAAGAAACATGATGAAATATTCGAGGATTGCAGGATTTTTAAAGGTTTGAGCTAAAGCCTTTTCTGAGAACCTGTTACCCCGTGACAGTAATCCTGACTTCCCTTTATCTTCTCTAAAATCCCCTCCCTGTTTATCTCAGTTATGACAAGCCAACACTGATAACACTTCCATCGCACACTGTCATCAGGCTCAGCAGCCTCTTACCCCGCGTGTCCACCTGATTCAACAACGCAGTCATATAAGCGTCATTAGCCGCATGTAAACGTTAGTCACCTTGTTTTGGCCTCTCCTTTCCCACGCAGTGTGTTGCAACCTGCTGTTTGTCACTTTCAAGGATTTCCAAGCGACTGGCATTATCATGCGTGGGGGAATGTCAGCGAGGGAACGGGTGCGTGCTATTCTCACGGATGTGTTTTCAATTCACAGGGCGATAATGTTCTCATCAACACCTACAGCGGTGTCTTGAAGATATCAGATTTTGGCACGTCCAAGAGGTTGGCCGGGATCAATCCCTGCACTGAGACCTTCACAGGTATACTCTGACCCACTGACTGACAGACTAAATTACCATCTGCCTTCTGTTTCCCTTGAAAACACTTGAGATGTCTCACAAATTACTAAAAAAAAAATAAAAAAAACTCACAAAGAATAGCTGGCTGTTGCTATTCATAGACACTGGGTGTGGCATGTATCTGCGGTTCGACCGGGCAGGTTGGTGCCCATGTGATGTCGGCACCACACCCGCCAATTGCAGCTCACTTTGACCTCTTGGATTAGATCATCTAGCAGCTCATTGGAGCAGACAGGGACTTACCCTGAATGGTGGAGGCTCTTTCAGGAAACTGGGCTACTCCTTTTTATAGCCCAGATCTACTATAAATGTGTCACTGCCTGTTTTTAGCTCAGTACACAAGCTCCTAAAAGCAGCACACGCACTGCCCAGCAGGCTATTATTAGAACAAAAGAGTCCTTTCAATGGGGCGCTGAAACTGTTAGTTTGCACTGAGCTGATTATTGGACAGTACAGAGAGGCTCTTTGCTGTTGCTCACTCAAGGCCACAAGCATGGCTGAATCCGATAAAGCTCCTGTAACCTGATTGGTCTTTGGCAAGAATCGTGTCATCACCTCAGAAGAGAGGTGACATGTAATTAGACCGAATGCAAGATATTTTGTGGCATTTACATCAGTTCCTTTCTATGCTGTTTATGTCACCTTTACATTCTATTGAATGAAGCAGCTCTGTAGACACACTGTGCTTGTTCACCTGCATGGCCTTTTTCATCTTTGGTTTTATAAAAGGAGCTGTTGAATGCGAAAAGAGCAAATGTGCATTTACCTTGCCTGAAGCAGACGGCAGGTTTGACGCACTTTTGATTCTGCTATTGACACATGTAGACTGCAAGTAATTAACATTAGTACTTGAGTAATTACCTCATCTCACCTCACCTTAAAGATATTTGGGGAAAGAACACCAATTCATTTTCTTCGCACTCTTGTGTTTGTCTGGAGCCAGGGGGCTATAAGCTTAGCTTCGCATTAAGACTGGAAACAGCTAGTCCGTTATTGTCCAAAGGTAGATAAATATGACAATTTGCCATTGGACAAGGGGGTTACACTCTAAACTATTTCTTGGCTTGGAGCAGTTTCCTGGAAATTAATTCCCAACTCCAAGAAGTTGTTGGACTTGGCCATGAACTAGTCCAGCTTACTCAATGTTGTGGCAAAACTCAACACTTCAGTTTTTCACAGATTAAACAGGCATGTTAAGGTGGTTTAAAGGGGCGTGGCAGGTGGATTTTGTTACCTTCGGATTCGGAGCCAGGCTAACAACAAATAAGTGTATTTCCCAAAATGTCAAACTATTCCTTTAAGCACCAAAATCTGAATGTGTCTACAATAAAGTTATTAAACCAATGTATCCCGATCCAAATGTATCTGATAACTTGGCAGCCAGATGATGGTACATTGAGACTCTTTTATATTAATATACATCCGGAAAGTATATTGAGCAGTCTCAGCTCAAACACTGAAATCCTGCTAAACATATATACCATTACTGAAGATTATTTTACTTATTTGTGAACATTCTTGCAACAACACTAACTAACAGCATCTCTATCTATATATTAATTATGTATCAATGTTTATTTGTCCAGGCACACTACAGTACATGGCTCCTGAGATCATAGACAAGGGTCCTCGAGGATACGGCAAGCCAGCGGACATTTGGTCTCTGGGCTGCACCATCATAGAGATGGCAACTGGAAAACCCCCTTTCTATGAACTGGGAGAACCGCAGGCTGCTATGTTCAAGGTGAGAAACAGCAGCAGTTACAAATCCCAGATAACAGAAATTACATTAAGTGCATTGAAAGTGGAAAATTATTCTGTTAACGTTACCAAATATACTTTGTCAGCTTGTACGGTATCTTACAGTCAGGTAAGTCAGGTCAACTTACAGTCAGTCATTGGTCGTCAGACATGCAACAGTCAAAGCTGTCAAGGCCAAAACTAACACAACTGAACATACCTGAATAACTGAATAATGTAACATACCCAGTTTAATAATCTAAACTTTATTCAACCTCAAGAGCTAAAAAAACAAACAAAGATTATCAAATTGATGGTGCAGTGGTTACAATGTTCACACATTGAAACTTAAAATATGGTATTCTAACTAGTTTTGTTAATATTTTAATTATATTTTTTGTTTGTTTGTTTTATTTCAAAATGTTTCTTATGATTCGTGGCTGTTTCATGTGTCTTTTTTTCTCTCTGTACACCCCTTTATGGTGATCCCATCCAACCACATAACCTCCAACTAGAGAAGTTAACATTAACAACACTAAAAATATATATATTTATGTTAACATCCAATTACTAAATTAGCCTGCTTATTAGCTAGCAGAAGCCAGAAATTTATTTATTTATTCATTTATTTTGGTAAAATAATCGTAATTTATGGTCCACTCTTTGGCTTTTTACCTGAGTCTTCATCGATGGATTGAGTTTGCACAGTTGTCATGGAGTTGCTTTAGTTGTCATCGATACTAAACTACATGTGGTGGTTAAGAATGAGGGGCGATCATAGCAGAAAGAGTTTGTTCAGGTTATGGACGAATGTAAACAAATTACATTTTTAGTGAGTTAAAGGAGAAAGGCAAGACTTTAAGAAAAGACAGATAACTGTTACCAGTTTGCGAAAAATAATAATTTATGAAAGTATTTATTGCCTGATTAAACATGCAGTTTATGCACAGTCAGCTCTCCAGTAGACCTTCATAATGGGACCAGACATGATTTTTAGGGGTACTTTAAGACATTTCTGTCAAGCTGACAGTTCGACTGACATAATAAAATGATAGAAAAACTGCACGAAAACTAATAGCAGGTGTAGTTGGCTGTGCAAGCCTTCTACCAATCTGGACCTTAAAAATAAACTGTGTTTAGTTCATTTATTGCCTAATACTCACTTTTGAAAATATGCATACTCTCAGCTTCTCGTTTTTTTGGAAGCAAAACCAGCGAATCCGCCGTTATGCACCTGCATTGTGTTACCACCTGCGTCCTGTAATGTGATCTAGCCCAGTAGAAACTCCAAACATTGTCTATGCATGAACGTTTGTTTGAAGACAAACATGTGTAGCTCATTGAGAGGAACCAACGCAGACTCCCTCTTTTTATGTTTTGTTGTTTTCCAGTTTTATGTGCACGTGTCTTTGTTTGAAACCTTTTACTCGCTCACTTTACTCTGTGTATTTGCTTTGGATGTGAAGGTGAAGTGATCCACACCAATGGAATATTGTTCTTCGCCATGTGTGGTCCATTAAAAGATGTTTAAGGGTTGTCTGGGAAGCATTATAGCACTAATATCATAGTCACCGAATTTTCCATAAGATGTAATTAAATAGCTGTGAATATAAACCAGGAGGAAGGTGCTGCTGAATATACCTTCTAATGAAGAAAACATGAACACAGAAACTGGGATCTCTGGATAAAGATCTTAGAAAGTACAGTCACATCTGATTTATCTCTAAAAGGATCTCATGTCCTGTCTGCAGTGTGTATTGTAAGTTTTCCCAAATAGTAAAGCAGTCCTTAAATACTCTTCACTCATCCTTGTGGAATGTCTCAAGGGAGGGGCATCTCCCTGCTTAAGTCAACATTCCTCAACAGCAACAAAAGGAATTTCTAGCGTTCTTTTTGTCAAAAAGGTCTTGCACATGACCTTTGAACATTCTTGCTCTCGCAGTTCAATAGGTAAACACTCGCACATCTCAGGGAGCTTTTTAGAGGCTATCTGCACTTGTGTTCTTTATTATTTTAAACTTCTTTATGACCTCTGCTCCTGTATGGACTGAACGCGTGTTGTTTGTCTGCAGGTGGGCATGTTTAAGATCCACCCAGAGATCCCAGAGTCCATGTCGCTGGAGGCCAAAGCCTTCATCCTGCGCTGCTTTGAACCCGACCCGGATCGTCGTGCCACCGCTCTGGACCTGCTCACCGACGAGTTCCTCACCGTCACCAGCCGCAAGAAGAAGAGCAAGAGTGGCTTCACGGGTGGGTTCAACTCTGTTTAGCTCCGCAGCTAAGAATGCCTTGTTAATGTTTTCCTCCTTTATCCTTCATTTTGACCTCCTTTAGCTTCCATAAAACAGTCTGGGGTCCACATAAGGTGATTTAAAAATAAAAATATGCTCAGCTTCATATTATGAGCAGACATGCAAGCGGCAGTGAAAGTGTATTTCCCAAAATGTTGAATTATTCCCTTAACTGTTTTGGCTAATTACACACTAAACACTATGAAATCAAACCAAACAATAAATCCTGCCGCAGGATCGCTAGTGAGAGGTACTGCAGCTGACCCCTTTTTATATGATTTTGTTTGCACATAATGATCAGCCAGGCACATTGAAAGTCTGACAGTACATGGATATGTATTTTGGCTGTGTTCCAGGTATCCTTAAATGTACAACTCAACTTTATTTATGTAGTGCGTCTCATACAGAAGTGCAGCCCAAAGTCACAAAGCAAGATTAAAACAGCACAGACAAAAAAAGTAAAAACAAATGTTTTTGTTAAAAACAATGGAAGTCAATAAAAATTAATTTAAAGAACACACGGAATAAAAATTGTATGAAAACCAATGATTAAGACGCCAGGTGTAACAAGGCACTTTGAGTAAAGGCCAGGCTAAAAAAAGACCTAAAAGGCCTTCTGTAGAGCCACTGTTTGATGTGTCCATTCTGGGCTACTGTAGAAACATGGCGGTGCAACATGGTGGACTTAGCTTCAGGTGATTATACACTAATGAAAACATAATTATGAATATTAGAATTCCATTGCTGCCAATATTATATTCCATTTCTGTCCCTTAAACCCTACACACTGGACCTTTAAGGTCTCTTTTATAAATGTCTGCAGACTGTTCCAGACACGAGGGCCAGAGTGGCTAAAGAAGGACTCCCCATGCTTATTTTAATTTACACAATGACTGTTGAATTCCTTGGAATGAGTAGGAGGCCATGCAGCTGCAGAGGATCTGAGCGGATCTGCTAGGCTGCTGCCAGGTGATTTAATGATTTAAAAAACTAGTAAGAAAATCTGAAAATCACTTCTAAAACTGACAGGCAACCAATGCAATGACTCTAAAGTAGGTGTTTTATGTGTTTTCTGTCTGGTCCTTGTCAGAACTCAGGCCGCTGTGTTATGAACACAATGTAAGCGGCCAACAGCTTTAGACTAAACAAGAGGTTATAAAAGCATGCAATAGTTTTTCTGTCAGCCTAGGGCTGGGCGGTATATCGACTTTTTAAATTCTATCGATATATTTTCAAACAAGGTATAGAATTAAGCAATACCG
>JBBPCS010000238.1:11398417-11434122 GCA_037974645.1 Hollardia meadi
GTGTGTGTGTGTGTGTGTGTGTGTGTGTGTGTGTGTGTGTGTGTGTGTGTGTGTGTGTGTGTGTGTGTTCAGAGCTGAGGCCTCACTTCAGTCTGGCCTCAGAGAGTGACCCAGCCGAGCAGGAGGACGTGGACGACGACACCGAGCCAGAGAGAAACTCCACCCACCAGAGCCACGCCCCTCCCGTCGTCTCTCACGACGACACCGTGGCCACCTCTGGAGTCAGCACGCTCAGCTCCACCGTCTCACACGAGTCCCATAATGCACAGCGCTCTGTGAGCATGGAGCTGGGCAGGATGAAGCTGGAGACCAACAGGTAACGCATTATTGTGGTTAGATACGTTACAGCCGCATGGGATCTCCCCATTTGTCAGCCAGCTTCTTTTTTTTGATCAATTATTCATCACTTTCTGTTAATAAAATGAAGATAAATCTTCCTCCATCCAACTTGTTTGATTCCAGGCTGCTGGAACAGCTGCTGGAGAAGGAGAGAGAGTATCAGACCATCCTGCAACAAGTGCTGGAGGAGAGAGAGGAGGAGATCAGACTACTGAGGATGCGATCTGAGCCCGCAGGTCTGTACTTTCATCTAAATCACCTTTTCACACTGACTGCATGCAACAGCAGCACCACCACCTCTGCAGCTACTACTACCACCAGTCTGCCTTCACATTTTACAAGCAGCTGTGGCTCACCGAGGAGATTCACAGCTGATCTGTAATAGATAAATCACTGGATATTTAAAAGTGCAGAAAAATATCCAGTTTGGACATGACCAATGCACATTTCATGGTTCCAGCTTCACAAATGTCACAATTAGCTACTTTTTCTTTGAATTATGTGCAGCTATTTTTAATAATAAATGAGGTTTGGACTAATTGTCTGGACAAAACAAGCACTGTGAAGGTGTCACTTTGGGTGATTGAGACAGAATTTCTCAGGATTTTCAGAATTTTTACAAATTTAGCAATTGATTAACGGATAATCAGCAGAAAAAATAATCAATTGCTATACAAAATAGGTAAAAACAAACAAACAAAAGAGCTCCACCTCAACAAAGCAACAGTAAAATCCTGCTTTTAAATTAAATCGGGAGTTAAAATAATGAAAAGATATAATATATAATAGTATAACAGTCACAGGGTACATTTTCCTGATTATACTTACATACTTGTTCTTAAGCAATACTTCCTATGCAGGAGTTTTACATGTAACAGAGTATTTTTACCATGTGTTATTAGTACATTTGAATCCCTTCCTCCACCACTGCTTAGAGTTTTGTTATTTATTTATTTTAGTGCACACAGTTTACAGCTGCGCAAATGTTGGGTGAATGGGTCTCAGTGTGTCTAAAGGAGTGTGTTCACTGTCTGGCAGATGTCCCCACATCATCAGATGGTCCAGAGGGACAGAGGAGTCCACCTTCACAGAGACATGAAGACCCAGAGCTGACCAGCTGGCTGAGGCTTTACGGTGCTGACCAGGACTCCATAGACAGAGTGAGTCCCTGCTTTTACGCTGTAACAGCCCCAGATTATACAGTACACACTTGAATATTTGAGATTAAAAGCTGCAGCTTGACATTCTGTGACTCACAATGAAGAGGAAAACATTTTGGATAAAGCCCTTTTCAAAACAATGTTGCTTGGAGCTTTGCAGATCACACCATAAAATAAAAGGCGGTATAAAGCATCGTGCAGTTCCAACAGCTGGTAACTAAGTCCTCATTTCATGCGTTTTGTTTCTCTAGATACTGAATGAAGAGTACACTTTGAATGACCTCCTCAACGACATAACAAGAGACGATCTGAAGATTTTAAGACTAAGGTAGTAAACCTTTTATTTGCATTGTCAAGATGACTGAAAGAGTTTCACTTCTGCATTCAGTATTTGGTCACTAAAATACATGCTGACTCTCACATCTAAAAAGCACCACAGCTCTCCAAATACCAGAAAGACAGAAGTGAAGTATTTTGTTTGAAGTTTGCATTAATGTATTTCCCTGTTTTTACTTTAGGTTTGCACCGGGCAACTTTGCACTTTATTAGCGACAAGAGCTACATAATATACTATTGTATATTGTAAGCTAACAGTCTTTTCTGTCTGTCCTGTCAGAGGCGGGATCCTGTGTAAACTATGGAAGGCCATCACAGACTACAGGCAGAAGCCAACCTGAGGCCTTAATGGTGACAACCACTCAGAGAAGTCAGGACCTATGTCCCAACAACTCAGTATTCTCCTCTTTACCTCAGTATTTATACGATTTTTGGAGAAGACCCTGTGTTTGCCATGTGCACAGAGCAGCTTTCCAACCACACAAGACACTCTTTGACTGGTCATGTCAGGAGTATTTTGATAATTTTGGAAATAAAAGATCACTTTGAAAGAAACAATTACTGAGAAGTGCCACAGGTTTTTGCTAAGCCTTATGGACATTACACAGCTTTTTGTTACAGGCGGGTTAGAAATGACAATTGGGTGGAAAATGTAATGTTCAAATCTTGAAAATTGTCAAAACATTTTCTCCTGTCTTTACAAGATGTAATGTTTACACAACTGGAGACCATTTTCTAATACAAGGCTGAGATACAAAGTACTGCATTCAAAATCATCTGTACTAATGTTTGTTTATCATAGGCATCTCATACACTACTTTATTTAAATGCATTTTTAATTTAATTGTCAATGGTAATCTGAAGGATGTCAGTGCATGCCCTGTTTTTATTTTTTATCTTCATCCATTCTTATTTAAATTGTTGATGCTTTTTTTCACATTTCATTTTATAATACTAATCATTTTTATTTTTCAGAAACATGTAAATATTGTGTTATAAAATTATATGTGAATGACATTTACGTACTTAAACATAGATTAATATAGTTGAAACTCCAGGTGGATTGGACCGAGTCTATAATGAACACATTTGAAAGATGAAGTGTATAGTATTGTATTTTCTAGTGTCACAAATCATTCAAGATAATATTCAGTTAGTAACTATTATTACATCCAAACATTTGCTCTGTTTGTACTGTTGTACACTGACAGAATTGTGCTTATCTTGCTTGTGTAGAAATTATCATTCAGTCACGAAAACATTCTGAAATGCAAACAAGTTTCGTATGGAAGAGCCTTGACTTTTTTTTCTTTTTTTTTTAAACGTGATATCAGAAAGGGGGAACATAATCATGAGCAGTGTGTCCATTCTGTTTCATATCTAGAATTATTCAAGATTTTTGTGTCATATTGCTAAAATAAAACGTTTCATCTTGAAACTGTGAAAGAAATGTGTTAAAAAAAATATTCTGTTACAAATGTGAGTAGCCTTTTTATTGAAAGAATAAGCCGGTACATGCAATGGTTCTGAGGCAATCTACTCATGGAGAAATGTTGCTATTGCTTGCTATAAAAAAATAATATTAAAAGTTGTATCAAAAGGTTTATAGTGTTCTCCATAGGGCATTATAAGTTACATTTTCCATCAATAAATTATCATAGTGTTTTTTTATTTTCAGAAGTAAAACATGAACATTACTTTTATGTCGACACAATAAAGGTTTTGCATTCAGTCACAGCTGGTGTCATCCCAGAGGTTCACTGAATAGAGTATAAAGCTAGAAAATGATACCTAAAAAAGGGGTAGGCTAAGTGATAAAACTGTTTAAACAGATACAGGCAGACACAGTGCCTGAAAATTTTACAATCATATCATACAATTAGCTTAGATCAACAAGTTAGAGTGATTAAAAAATTTTGCTATCGATTTCAGTTTTTGTTTTGGCACAGTGGTGTTCAAATGACTGCATACTGAGTCTATTTAATCAAGCAAATTAGGTAAGAGAGAGATAACAGGTGTGCTAGCTTTCCGCTCGCCATATTTGTCAATCCATGTGACGTCAGTGGTTTCTGCTGAGCAGCCAAACGTTGGGTCTCGCGCAGCCGTCTCCCATCTCACCATGACAACGACGGATTTTTAGCATCGTCAGAGGACAAACCGCAACCTCCTTCGCTCATGGTTTAGACATGAATGGGGTGTAAAATAGCATGCTTTACAATAGAGATATAGAGATATATTTCATGTAGGAACACCATCTTTGCTGTGCAGAGCCTCATGCGTCGGAGAACAGCCGGGGACAGAGGAAGCCGCCGTTTAACTGCGTGAACAACATGGCTCTTCCTCAGAATCACCCTCGGCTGCTGCTTGCTTGTGTCGTGTTGTTGACTGTAGTCCTACGTATCAACAGTCGGTCTTCGACAATATCGGACCTAAAATCCAAAATATCTGGGGTAGAGCTGCTGGAGGAATTCCGCAAGCAGCTCCAGCAGGAGCAGGCGTACAAGATAGGCGATGTGATTGACCCCTGTGTGGGCGACTTCAACGCCGGCAGGGAGCGCATCATCCAGACCAAGGCCTCTATCGAGCAGGGGGCCACTTTCCTGTTAGCCCCGGACAGGGTGTACACCTGGAAGGACTGTCTGCACGCCTGCTGCTCCCAGCCTCACTGCACCGTGGCGGTGGTCCAGGAGGACCCGAGGCAGTCCGGGGAGAGTCTCAACTGCTACCTGTTCAACTGCACCTACAGGGATAAACATGTCTGCTCCTTCGCACCGCAGCAGGGCTTCACCTCATACAGCCGGAATAGCAACACGACGCAGGGACACCTCCCTGTGTCACCCAGCGGTTCTGAAGGACGTCCTGATGAGGGTGATACACAAAGTGGGAGATCAGACACATCACAGACTTACAAGTTTTACTACAAATCGAAAAACAAACAAACATATATACATTATATTGGTCCATATGATTGATCGTGATTGTTAACAATGTGCTCTATTCATTTACATAGTGCTTAAATATTAATATGAAGTTTATATAGAAAATTTCTTGATATTAGTTAGTGATGGAAAATGAATGAAGATGAACAAGCACACCAGGGAAATACAAAGACATTGCATGTTGTGACTTATATAGGTTATTGTTAAAGTTATTAAATTACCCTACTCATTAGCATGTTGTACTTACAACTCAGTAAACAAAAAGGCAGCATTAAGTGATAAATTGTAATGTGGTACTTTGTTTTTTAGGACTGGTATCATTGCATCAGTCACTGATATTAATTCATTTGTCTATGTAGGGACTTACTGGAAAGGCTTTTGGCCTGCATGTTTACTCTTATTATATAATCTAAGAAAGTAACTTCTTTTTCCTTAGGGTTTGGGTAAAGGTTGGTACATAAAACTTGACATTTAGAGGCTTTATCACATCTTTAATAGTCCCAAAGGAGTATGGAGGATCAACTTTTTTAGCCATTCAGTTTTTCAGCCCTGATTGCAGTCTCAATTAGATTTTTGAAAAAAAGATCATAAAATTTGATGGACAGTGTATTGAGTTTTGTATATGCTTTCTAACTTACAGTATATCTGAGCATATTGGTGTTCGCCACTAGCAACTGTTACTTATCTCGATGAAGCGGGCATGGTGGGTTAATGATTTGCCTTTTAGGTTCTAGACGTGCGAAATCATCAGGACACTGAGACCAGCAACAGGTGTTTTTATGGCAATAGTTATCTGCTCTGTTTATTTACTAGGGATTTCCATAAAAGAAAGAAAAGTGTACAATCAAACATTAATGGAGACAATAATCAGCAGCAAGTACAACCTTATATTCAAATGCCAAAAATAGTAAAGACGTCTCGAAATCATCTTACTGCAATAGAAACATATTTTATTACTTAACCTACAGTGGAATAACAAGCATTAGCTGAAATAAAGTAGGCATGTAGTGTACATCCTCTACATTAGCATGGTTTTATGATTGATTCTGCAGAGGTGGATGAGCCTCCCCGCAGTGACGCTGGACAGGATGTGGTGATCCAGCTGCCCACGGACTGGGCTGTCCTGGATGGACGGGACAGTGTGGATGACAACAGCATAAGCCACTATGAATGGACTCTCGTCAGGGGGGACACAGCCATCAATATGAAGGTCAGTGTTTACCTCACATAGTCTTGCATTAAAATGACTAAGTATAGAGTTTCAGAATTAAAAGCCTGAAAACAAACACTGTAGGGAACACAGAGCGAATGAAGAAAACATACAGGAACAGCTCTATTGTTGTTTCCCTGCAGGGATCAGGTGATTCTAACATTTGAATTTCCAGTATGGATAGTCACTATTGGCCCTCACAGACACCAGTATCAAATTGCTTGTTTGTATTAGTAAGTCAACAGAACTCCATAATACCTTGCTATACCAACAGCGATAAGAGTTTATTACATCCAACCAGCCCCAAGGACAGCAGCAATGTTGGTTGGAATATGCCCTCTGTTTGCAGCTTTACAGGCAACACGTGGAGCATCTAGTAAAATATTTCCTATTTTTATATTAGTACTCACACTTTAGCCTTTGGTCAGTTTCCACCATTTTCTGTCTTCAACATGAAATTGTTTCCATTGAAAACAGTGTAACTAAGATATTGTTTTTTGGAAAGACATGTATACCCTGAGATGATATCAGTTTGTCCACTGTTAAAGATTTTGCCATACTGCTTATACCATTTAAATTAACCCTTTAACACCACAAGGTGTATTAGGGCAATGACCAAGACTGCAAAAGAGGATTTAATCCATATTTCAAATGTATTAATTTATTTTTCTTATAGATCCTTGCCTTAACTGGACCCCCTATGCCATAGGGGTATTTACCAAATGTAATTTGTTTATGCTCAGAGAGCCACAAAGAAAAATCATTTCACCTCCATCTTGGCAGAGGATAAATCTGATATAAATAGATATGACTGCAGCTATTTTGTGATTTGACTGAACAGTCAGGAGCTGTTATGTAATAGGGTTGCAGCATACCATGGGATGAAAATTGATGGTTATCATACCATGTACATTTGCTTGTATTGAATTATACTTTTTTTAGTATTATTAAAAAAAATCAGATTTATATCACGTTTGAAGTCTGTCAGGACATAATACTTTAAATTATAATGAAGTATTTGTTCAACAACAAAAATCCTTCTGTTTTCAGTCATTTAAGGGTCAATGTAACTGATAATAACAATAATATTGTGTTCTAATTTTATATACTGTTATCTTATTATAAAAAAATTTCATACTGCTGCAAGCCATAATGTAAATTTAAAAATATTTTTCCCAGGCCAGTAAAGTTCTAAAAAGGATTGATGCTGGAATCAGATTTTGTAGCCCACGAATAATTCCTGTTATGTGTATATAACAGAAATTGTTTGTCTGTATATTTGAGCACATGATGTTCATTAAAATCTGATAAAAGAATTGTTGCACATCTTTTTGTTGACTTTTTTTGGGGGGGGGTATGTGTTGAAGGCAACTCATCCAGGGCTGCTGAAGATAAGCGGTCTTCAGGAGGGTGTTTACACCTTCAAGATGACTGTCACTGACACGGCAGGCCAGAAGAGCTCTGATGACGTCTCTGTCACTGTGCTGGCACCAAAACACCAAGCAGAAGGTGATGGGTTCACTAAAATATTTATCTTAGTTGAGTTGTTGTTGTGAGCTCCTTTATGATACAATGGTTTCCAGTTAAATGCAAGGTTGTTTTTAAGGTCCAAATAAAGGGATCATTTTTAAGAGGTGCATCCTTTACCGAGTCGATGATGCTAAATTACTTTTTTTTAAATTATTAAAAGTTTGTTTTTTGTGGTTACAGTACAAGGTGTACCTTTCTGTGCCCACAGTGTGTACAGGTCACTGTTCAAACTATCAGTTCAAGTGTGACGACGGTTGCTGTATTGACATCACTTACGCCTGTGATGGGAAGCAACACTGCCCAGACCGCTCTGATGAAGACTTCTGCTCAAACTGTAAGAAACCATTGTTTCCCCACAATCTCTGGTATTATCAGGATCAGTTAAAGAAATGTCAGAATGAACAAAGACCATACGCAAAAACATCAACAACCTCTCCACTATTAATTTGTGATTTTTTTTAGTTGACAGCAGCAGGAAGTCAGTGACCCACCCTGCTGATCTGTCAATCCTTCACCGGCCTGTAGCCCAGACAGAGGAGACGGGGGATGACTCCGTGCTCCAGGCTGGGCCCAAAAAGACCATAGACAGACCTCAGGACAGCAGCAAGTCTACCCCTCCACAAAGTTCCAGTCAACTGGAGACTCAAGTCAGTCAAGGTTAGGTTGTGTTTACGTTTGAAGTGCTTTATTCACCCTATGTTACATGACAAGAACCAAGACACCAGAAAGTGTTGCTCTGCAGTGTGGTGATGCAATATAGAGTGGTACTTCTGAACACATGGTTGGATTCAAAGCCACAACTTTTACTTGCCTAACAATATGATCCTCCATCACTGTGCTATTAGTGCAGTATCCCTTTGTGAAGAGGCAGAGAGGGTTGTTAGTGTGTATATGGACATAAGAGCAGATGGAGCCCCTGTAGGCAGCCATTGAGTCATAGCACTGAGCTCAAAATACCAGCAAAGCCACGGGGCCATTCTGCATTCCCTGGGAAAGCAGCTCTTTGCCTGCTGGAACAAAGCGCCTCTGTCCCCTCTGCCATCTGATCCCTGAATCAGGCTGTGACTGACCAAAAGGGCTTCTTCCCCCATTGGTATTTAACCACAGGTGTTACCTAGGTGAGGTACACTCTCAGGAGTCTTTTCATTACATTGATCTAACTTATACTTTACATCACTCTACTCATCATTTCAGCTCTAAACTCCCTATAAGCCACTCTGTGTAATATCAAATTTTCAAAAGTAAGAAGTTGATCGTGTCTGTCTCTCTCTCTGTAGATCAATGTGCTGTGGCTCCAGTTGTGGGACCCTGTAAGGGCACCTTCCCACGCTGGTACTATGACCAAAATGTGGGAGAATGCAAACACTTCCTGTATGGCGGTTGCCAGGGCAACCATAACAACTTCCTCCAGGAGTCTGACTGTGTCAGTGAATGTATACAAAAAAGTGAGAATCTGCATCTTAACTATTTTTTTTAACCTACTATTTATTTGCAAAAATATAAAATTGTTATAATTTTTTACTATTTATGGAAACATCTTTTAGGTCCAGCTTTCAAACCAGCAACTGTGATTCCTCCGATCACCAAGCAGACTGAGATAGGTAAAGCTGGAGTACTTCAATGGCATGCCAGGAAAATAGTGTTGAACTGTTAAATGTTTCCAGATCTGTTTTATTTGTTCTTTTCTTGAAGCTGCCCCTAAAGTCTCCCAGAGTCAAGCAGAGAGTCACGTCTTCAGCTCCGAATCATTTCCAGAAATGGGAGGACATCCAGTACCAGAGTCAGGTCAGACCCAACATGAACATTTTGGTTCATATCACTGTACAAACTCGTTCTTTTTTATGTGTCATGCTCTGCTGTACTTGTCCTCTTTCTTATTTTCCACATCGGTTTCCTCCTGCAGGTGCAATCCTTCCTCTGGCTCTCGGCCTGATCATCACCGCTCTGCTGCTGCTCATGATCGGCTGTCGTCTCAGACTTGTTCGTCACAAGCTAAAGAAAGCCCGACCCCTCACCACAGAGGAGTCAGATTACCTCATCAATGGCATGTACCTGTAGCCAATCAGTCGGGGGCAGCAAATAACAAGTGAAACATTGGTGTGGTCACCAGAGCCTGACACAAGACTTTTTGAATAGTTACTCTGTATTTCCTCTTGCCCAGCGTCTTCAATTTATCCTGATTCCAGGTTGGAAACATCCCAACTCTCTGTTGTCACAACCGTTTCTGAACATGCCCACATTGAACCCTGCTGACTGGTAAATCTGCTGCTGATAGATGCTGCCTTCAAAGCCAGTGACATATTCAAATGCTCGTGAATTCATATTAATGTTGTCCTAAGAAAATCTGATTGTGAATCTATAATGAATTCCCCCAGTATTCCCCCAATCACTTCTGGGATATATACATTTCTCCTTTTATTCCTAAAAAACTTACTGTAGTTACTTTGATATAAAACATGTTTATTTTCACTTGTTGTGGGTTTTCCTGACTAGTGCGGCAACAAAATATGCTGTATTTTTGCCACTGGGTGACACTAATGTGCCATATTTGTTCTGTACATTTTACCTACATTAACTTGCCTGAAGTACAGAAATGTAACACATTTGAGTGCCTATTTTAGTGCACTTTGACGCATTAGGAAGTTTTTTCAGAATCATATAAAGCCATAGCAAATTGTATTGTTCAAATTCTATCCCTAAGGTTTGGTTGCCATTTATCTTTACTAAGCAAATTTATGGAGTTTGTGCTATATTTTTGCGCAGATGTATTCCCTCAAAGTGCTGTCTTTCATGTGAGATACTAAAGTTTATTATATATCAAAAAAACACTCGTGTGATGTTTCATTTACAATTTACCATTTCCACAGCACAAAATTCAATTACCACTGACGACAATGAGCTCATTCCCTCACTTTACAATTACAAATTATGGTATTTTTTAAATGTGTCATAAATGTGAACGATTCTTTGGCGACTGGTCACAAATTCTGCATGGGATGGCGTTGAGCTGGAAGAATTGAGACTTCTGATTTGTTTTTCTAAAATATTTGTCATAGCGCTGCCTGCAAGACTTAATAATGAAATATATATATTAAGCACACAACAATAGGCAGAGGAAAACATAAGCATCTCTTTATTCTCATATGCCGTTCCAGAAACTGTGAAAGTCTAATATCATCCCATCACCCAAAATAAAATGTGTTTTTTGATTTCACGAAAACAGACATTCATTTGCTTTATATTGTTGGAGGTTTTTTTTGGCAAAGCAGTGAGTTTCCCATTTAGTATCTGTCACCAGAGGAGCCTGCACAAATTGTTGATGGAAAATCAGCGACAGAAAGCAACACATTACCAAGTGAGAAGCACAGCCTTGCATGTGCACGTGTCGGTGTTATGAGTGCTTCCGCTCTCCTTGGAGTATCTTCAGCATGATCCAATGCATGTCTTACTCTATGTGTAGAATGACCTAAAAGTGCTGCAAGATCAAATAGGATATGTGGGTTACATCAGCCATGTGTGTTGCCTGTGTGTATGTGTGTTCCTACTACTGCTGGCAGGGGGAAAAAAGCTTGTGTTAGCAGATAATTCTACAGTTAGATGATCCACACATGCGCGCTGTAGCTAGGTAAATTATCTAAAAGTCTCAGGCTTTCTTTGTCACTGTCCTGCATTTCTCCTACATTCAGCTTTGATGCTGCTGAAATGTAATACTGTAAAATGGCTGATTGCAATTCAAATGATGAAACCACAAAAAAAAAAAAAATCCAGCAGTTTATAAAGTAAACACAACCAAAAAGATGCAGGCCTGAAAAGAAAATCAAAAGGCTCTCTCCAATAGTTCTGTGCTGAGCTTCAAGCAGTCTTTCTTCCCAGCGCTTCTGGGCTGTCATCTAGTCCATCGTTAGACTAAAAACAACATGTTTTGTTATGCTTTGAACAAAATGCCGTGGGCCGTTTCACCCCATCCAAGTTTTCTCCAGGTTCAGACTTAAATGTGGATTATGGTGCATCTTCCTCTTCAAAGTTCATCCCTGTGAGAAGCAGAAGTTGAGTGTTAGGGAAGGCAGAAAAAGAAGAGCGGCAGGCAAGGAAACACCTGCAGCCCATCCTCAGGTCATACAAACACAAACTCAAAAGTTAGAATGACATGCAAAATGTTACTATCACAGTAAAATCCAAACAGTTACTGGTTTTTGTCTACATCTCACAGAGAAGGAGACCAAACGGAATAGTGAGGGAGTTGGGCTTTAATGTCTTATGAGCATCTAAATTGTCAAAAGTAGTCATGCTCTTGAAAACCAAGCATATGCGTTCACACTGCTGCTTTTTTGGTTTGGGTTCCAAAATTATGACTATGATTTCAAATTTCATTAGTCAGCCAGGTTTCATTGAACCAATTTGGAACTATGGAGTTTTAAAAAAGAGATGAAGGAAACGTGCAGCTCTTTGGTGTGGTATGGAAGAAGCAAAAAATGCCAACAAGCAGCAAAATGCAGCCCCTTGTGATCCGTTGCCTGCTCCAAGCCACACCATTTCACCTTTGCCACTGTGAGAAGGAGAGAGGGGGAGGAAGGGGAGAAGGAAGTCACTTCCACCTGGACCACTGCTTGTCTCTGTCTGTTAAAGGCACATAAATCACCCCCATCAAGGGCTTCATTTTGGTGCTGCCATCTTCCATTTTGTCGTACTGCTCGAGCATCTGGTTTCCTCCCGCCGGGCCGACGGGCAGAATCAGCCGGCCGCCAGGCTTCAACTGGTCCAGAAGCTGGGAGAGAAACGAGGTTTTAGAAAGACATTCCAGCATACCATCGTTGGTATTCCAGCTTAGTGTTTGTATTCATTCCTTATTTTGAAGGAAATAGGTACAATGTGACATTTATCATCAGCTCTTAAAGAAACTCACAGCTTGGGGGACAGTAGGTGCTGCTGCACCAACATGGATGGCATCATAAGGTGCTTCCTCACTGTGGCCCATTCGCCCGTCTCCCACTGAAACACACATTGTTATTTCTGTCTGCTCTGTACTGTATATACAGCCCTGTTTATAGTTACTCATTTAAACATTGCTGTGCTGGCAGCTCTTCTTCACATCTTTATCCGACTATGCTTTTCATTACTGATTATTCTACTGATTACATTTTCAATTATCTGGTTAATTATTTAGCCATGAAATGCCACAAACACAATGTTACACATTGCAAAAGCCCAAAGATATAAAGTTGGGTGATACTGCCAGTGCCACAATATTTTTACTCAGCACTTGTTTCTTTCATAAAGTGCATAAACACTTATGGAAATTTTTAAATCTACAAGTGATGTCTTCAAATAGCTTACTCTGATATCAGCCAAAAAACAAAAGAAGCTGTTTCCCTCTATACTCTTTTGTTAAATAATGTCAAATTAAATATATGTTGAGCAGTATGCAGCGAACGTTTGGTACTTCTAGACGATTAATGACTGAAATAATTGGAAAAAAAATTTTGGCCCACTTACGCTAACAATCACATTGAAGTTGCAACATTTTTAAAAAATATAACAAAACAAAGAAAGCATTGCTGTTGACCTTTATTAATCTCCTATTTGTATCAGTACTCCCACCCTCCTGCAGAGCCGGTAAAAGTAGGTACTCACTGCTCCATCATTTAGCGCTGCTCTATCCTGTCCACAATGCTACTGTATGTCTAGTTCCCCACTAAAGAGAGACAGCAAGGATTAAACTGCCCCTTGTTTCCAAAAATGTTCATAGAACATGCACAAAATGCCTGTTACTTTTCATCAATGGCATCTTACCTATTAGCTTGACTCTGCCCGATGTTATCAAACTGGGATCGTCTTTCTTCACATTGCTTATAGAGTCGTCTACCAGCTCTTTGATGTGATCAATTCCTATAACTTTCCCTTTAGGACCTACCTGTAAAAGCATAGGGGGAGGGAACAGTGCTCAGTTCATGCAAGAATATCACATCACACATGCTTCATCTCACTTTATGTTGATTGATTGACAAGCTAATTAATCAATCAGAATTCCACCAAAGAGAAATCATATGTGTTTACCCGTCATGTGTGGCTCACCATTCGTGCGAAGCAAGCGGACAGAATTCCACTACCGGAACCGACGTCCAGAGCTTTGGCTCCCTCATACAGCTGGTCATGTAGAAGCTCTAGGGCGTAGGCATGCTGGGTGAAGGGGGGCGTCGACAAGGAAACTGTATTACAACCCTTCTGATTCATAATGCATCAAACACCGACTGTGGCAAGGTCAATCCCACCCAGTTAGCCGGCCAACATCACTACTTATCTCTTTCTGTGCCTGTTAGCATTAAAGCTAACATGCCACCAGTCAACAGAAATACATAAAACTGCTTACATTTGGTTAACTGTCATTGTAATCCACTAAAAGAAATGATTAGGTTTGATATGAAATTTAAATAAAATGGAGGCAGATCATTTGTATTTCTCCGACTGCTTCTCTTTGTTATCTCCTGAATGACTGAATGGGAGCAAGCTTTACTAAATAAGTATCTACAATTTTCACAGGATGAAGAAATGTCTGAGAGTCAGAATCATACCATGTGTGGAGCGCTGATGGTTGCTTGATAGCCTTTGGGTTAAAAGAGAGGATAGATAGATTTGGTTAGTTAATGACTCTGGCATCTGACTCAGAGTGCACTGCGATGCGTGAATGATTACATGAGCACACGTACCTATTGACTGTGGCGAGTCCATGTATGGATTACACCTAGAGAAATGGGCTCGGTCTGTGGCCAGCATGACTTCATAGACCTTGTCAGACTTAATAATGCCATTTTCTGGGGACGCAAAAGAGTTTGGGTGACTGTGCGTTATGGAAACATGAAAACCAGACAGGAATATATTACATAATCATGTAGCAGATACAAAAAGGAGAAGAAAGGAAAAATAGCACACAGACAAGGACAGAGTGAATTCAGGGATTTTAGTTATTAGACAAACAATTGATACAATTACTGGTATGACGGATTATAAAGTGAATTTGTGTTACCTATCCCTTTATAACTCTCTGTGTTTTAGACGTGTGGGCAATTTTTCCAAATCAATCAGCAGGATTGCTCAAAATTGAATTTCTATATGATTTTTATGTGACTGTGATCATGCACCTTAATTTGTCAGGTATCTAATTCTCTGGATTAACCACAAATAAGACATTGTTGTCTGGTTATTTTACCCATGATACTCATTTTTCAATTGATTTTCCAGAACCTACTGACTCAACATGACAGTATAAAATGAATATACTGTGATAGAGGATTTTATCCATATCACCCACCACTATGGTAATGGTACATGTAAATAAATTAGAGAAAAAAAACAGTATGGGTCTATATTAAGTATGCAGGGAGTAAACAGCAGAAAATACTGAGACACAGAGAAATGAAATCTAAGCAAATATCAATGAGCCCAGTTTGAAATACTGAGAATATCAGAGAAAATGCAGGACAAAATGAAGTCAGCAGCATACAGTAAGGATGTACCACGTGTCATTGACATGAACTGAATTACGGGAGGTTAGACAATGTCGAGGGTTATAGATGTGTGGTGGAAGACACTTAAAAAAGCTTCCCAGACAAGTGTTAGTGTCTTCACAATAATCCCTCATAACAGGTTCCTGTAACAGCTGGGGCCAAAGGCAGGAAACGCCTTTGACAGCCGGCGCTGCTCTCATTACTGACTCCACTCACCCCTAGAGCTATGTGCCACTTTAGGATACATTACAAATAAACCATACAAGCTGCCAGATGGACTCCTACTAGAGATTTCTGGAATTAAAATGACCCTTACTGGAAGATGTCAAGCTGTCGGATTCATAATTATTCTCAGAATTCAAAATTGTTGTTGGGAGCCCCAGGATTTCAACCCAACTATATTGTTTCTAGGCTACAAACCCGACTAGGTATACATTTTGAAGGCAAATTTAATTTTCCTCCAACACCTTGAACTTTCAGAGTTAACGTTTAAAACAAATGCAACTGTCTAACTCCTGCTGCCTGTACTGAACAGTGCTGAGTGCATAATTGGCACAAATCATATTACTAATAAAAAAAGCCTTTTGTTCTTGTGGATTTTCAGGATTTTATTCTTGTGCATTCCAGAGCTTTGCATACAGAGGAGCTGGTTTTAACTTCCTCATATACTACATCAATTTTTTTATTTCACCGTGACGACTGCAACATTGGGTCAATAATATTCTCCTGCCAAGAAGAATGAACACAGAATAATATACAAATTAAGCATTTGCTTTCATTTAAAACCAAATGGAGCACGACGGGCCACTGTGCCAAACCATAAAGCTTTTGGCAAAACGCTTGCAGATGATCTGTTGCATTGCTATGCTGAACTGTACAGAGTATAAATAGCCCTGGTAGATACTTTGTATTGCAAGCGGACTTGCACACTCAAGTCTGCATGATCACACTGAATATCATTTGCTACATGCCAAGCAGAAACATCACGTCAGATCAGCGCATGTATGTTGTTATAATAGTTTGTCAACCACTGAGTTTCCCTTTTAAGCACACAATGCACTACTACCATCTGAATGTATAATAAACAATGTGGAGCTGATGGCGCCGATCATGGTAAAGCACCAGGTAGCAGCAGTCTAGCATGGAGTTACACTAAGTCACTGCTCTTTTGGCAGCCGCCTGACTAAACAACTAGCTGCCTTTGTGCCGTTACATGCTGTCATTTTCAATCGTCCACGAACAAAGGCATTGTAGAAACAAGCCACACATTTTCAGCTGTCAATGTCATTCACATAAAAGTTAAGTGAATGGTCCAGACATAGCCATCAATGAATGTGGGCAGGGCACTTAGCAGCGCTGCTATCGCTAACAGCTAGCTACAACGTCCTAGATGACGCACATAGAGCTAGCAGGCTAAGTTAACCTAACACAAAATTGAAGCTGCACAATTAAGCTGTGACCGTACACAAGAAAGCGATCATTCGTGTCTTTATGGCTTTTATTTTTCGCATCGATCGAGGCATGCATCTGTTCCACAGCGTGAACGTGGTTTGGGAAAGGGGTGGAGAGGTAACGCTAGGTCAACAACATACCACATAGCTTAGCAACCAGCTAACTGCCGCTTCTGTGATAACCGTCAGCTATCAAGCTAAACCGTTTTCGGGCGACCTGCCGGTTGCCCTGAAGGCATCGGTGCTGCCGCCGTACAAAACATTCGGACTTACTGCGGAGGTTGTTAACAAGCTCTGCGTGGCTGGCTCCTCCTGATTTCCAGGCCATTATTAAACAGACTTTGCGGAGTAAGTAGACAGCAGCTGTCAGTGCCGCGCCTGCGCCAATTGTTTTGCCGATGAAGCTGACAACCTCCAAAGCAGACGGCGGAGCGGCGGATACGTCACCAGACATCCAAAATGATTTTTACTGCAGGACGGCCTTTCTAACACACACCCTCATAAAGAACAGTGTCATTATAGAAAAATAATTAACCTTTTCAGTTGCAAGGCTAAACCAAGGTTAAATGCACTGGAAAAAACGACACTCAGTGCATAATCACATTTGTCGCAGTAACATAAACGGTGGCCGCTAAGTGAAGTACGACTCTTGTTATTTAGTTAGTAGTAAATATAAGGAAAAAGTCGGTTGATCCGATTGTTTGACCTTACTGGGCTACCGTAGTTACGTACGAAGTAACAGGCGCGTACACTTCAGTGTTGCCCATGAGAATGCTAAGCTAATACCAACAACTACAATCGTTTTGTTTAATTTAAATTGTGTGAGACTCTTTTTTTTTCTCAATGGAGAGTATAAATGCTAAGTACGTGTCCCAGAAAATCAGTAAAACCAGATGGCGACCAGTATCGCATTCGTCTTTGCAACAACCAGACATCTTTGTGACTGGCTCGTGGGATAACGAGGTAGGGAAGTTGTCAATTAACGCTAATATTATTAATGCTAATAGAGATTGCCAAACAAGTAGTTTGTCAGCAATATGTCAGTGTTTTATGCGATTTGCCGGTTGGCGGACTCACATTTTCTAACAGCCTAAACCGATTTAAGACATGTTATGAAGCTTAAGGTGTCCATTAAGCATGCAACCAGTGCATGGACGAGTGTTACATAGGCTGTAATGTCATGTTAAAATAGATTTATTACTCGTAAGGCATAAGGTAAAGACTGGCCTAGCTATGTCTACAAAATGCCTGCCAAAATTCAGAAATATTAATGCCTGATTAGGGTTAGTGAATAAGACATTAAGTTATTATGACAAGTGGTTATAACCAGACGTGAGATTGAATTGTGTTGTCTACCTTTCTTTACTTCACAATGATAATTAAAAAACGAGTTCAAACTGGACGGAGGTAACCCCAAGGCGTGTCTATTAACAGGACAACAAGATTTCCTTTTGGTCCATTGGGAATCACGGAACTTCTGCCATCGAGGATGGATTTGAAGGAGATCCACAGCTTTTATGTGAACAAAAGCATGATGGAGATGTTCTGGACCTTCAAGTAAGACACTCGTGGGAGTCCAAACCAATATACCAGCCCATAATTGTTACTAAAAAAAATAATTAACATTTGGAAAATTGTTGATGTGAAATGGGCACTTGCCAACATTTAATTTAGAAATGCACCAATTCAACTTTCTCTCTGCTGATACCAATTAATATGCCTCATGGTATCTGCTGGTACTGAGTAACAAATCAATACCAGTGCTCTCTTTCTCAATATTTAAATCTGTATACCTTGCTGCTTGGAAATTATTGGCATCATTTTTAAGTAAGGTAACATGAGGCCAGGGGTTGCGGTGGCACAAAAAATCAGAATGAATGTGACTTATAGTGGAAACACGTAATTTTCTAACATTTGACGAAGAAATAGTTTTTAATATGGATTGATCACATCTGTCTGTAAACCTGATCTACGTAATCTGTTATAGGCGGATTGAATAGGTGCTTATTCAATTAGACTTGCAGGGTGAATCTTTATTATGAAGTACGGGATGATAAATGGAATTTTGTCGCTAACCTTGTATTTGTTGCAGAGTGCACAGTACTTTAAGTTGGTGTACGAGGACAACAGGATCTCTTATCAAGAGTGATAAATATCATACGAATGGACTATGAATCATACTACTATTAATTTAACATGAATTACGTCAACTTTCTTTGTAATACAAGTCTGTGAACTTATAATGTCAGGGCTAGTTTCACCTTTGTCCTATTTTTATAGTTTTATATGATTTTATTTATTTATTTTATTTTCCAGTTTTTGGAGCAAGACAGAATTGTCACAGCCTCGTCAACTGGAGCAGTCACCATTTTCCGGCACCACCAAAACAGTCAGGTACACACGGGCTGAGTTATGTCTATCACATACACTGAGATTGTCCACATCCAGTGTATGTAGGAAGGCATCCAAAATAACATGGGGACAGATTATAGGCATTCAAAAATTAAAGTATGTGAAATATAAACACTGTCACTAATAGTGGTTAGGAATGATGCGTCTTTTAAATAACTCTTGTGCAAGGCATGAATATGTTGTAAAACGTGGATAAATCTGTGAACGCTGATCAGAGAAACATTTGACTTGGCTCTTAAACCTGATTTTAGCTAAGTATATCTAAGGGCCAGACTTATCTAGCTAGTGTATAAGCCTTATAGATAATTTTAATTTGCATCATGTCCTCAAGATGTGTTATTAATGACTTTATAAACCTGTATTAAGCAAGAGAATTTGACTGAAGTCACATTCGCAGACTATGAATGCAGTTCAAAGATGTGAATGTTGGAGAAACTGTTTAACTGGATATATAACATACTTGTGGTTAGGTAAATGTGCTAATTTCCTATGTCTTGTCTATCTTGACTGCAGACGATGTCAGTTTCTCAGCGTTGGGCAAGAGCGCATCGTTACTCTTGTGACAACGCTCCCTGTACTGGTGTTGTGTGCAGCAGTCCTGAGATCGTCACAGTTGGCGAAGACGGCAGGATCATCGTCTTCAGAGCCGACCAGGAGGGGGTGATTCGAGTCATAGGTTAGATTAAGATTAATCTTCGGTAGCCAGACCACCGTCTCACATTAAATTACACACAGAATTACAATTCCTAGCATGTAATAGCATCTTGAAGTAATGTGGAATTATGTGACTTACATGTTTTTATTGGACTGTTTTAATCATTGCTAGAGAATGCAGACAGCAGCACTATTCATGCTGTGACTTACCTGAGGACAACAGAGATTTTGACTGTGAACTCTATCGGCCAACTCAAGCTGTGGGATTTTAGACAACAGAGTAACTCACCATCCCAGATTCTCTCCCTGTAAGAACTCACTTCTAACCAAATTATTACATTTCTCTGTTTTGCTTTTTAGTTATTGCATATTGTATTTCGGTGATTTTGATTATAAGCAATTCTAATAGGTTGGTTTCTTTTCAGGTCAGGGGATAGAGTCCCTCTGCACTGTGTGGACAGACATCCTAACCAACAGCACATTGTGGCCACAGGAGGGCAGGATGGCATGCTCTGTGTCTGGGACGTGAGACAAGGCAACACACCCTTCTCACTCATGGAGGCACACTCTGCTGAAAGTAAGACTTAATTGGGGGCGCATGATTAAATTTTAGGTTAATTTTATATCTCTCTTTTTGTTTCATTTCTTTTCTTTGGTTTTCTGTACAGTGTGGGAAGTCCACTTCCACCCTACCAACCCAGATCATCTGTTCACATGCTCGGAGGATGGTTCACTATTGCACTGGGAGACTTCCTCACATTCAGACATGCCCTCCTTTTTACAAGGCAAGTAGTGTACTTACTGTACTTAAGTACAATTTGAGGTACTTTACATGAGTATTTCCAGTCAGGCTGTGACCTATGGTCTGCCAAAACCTAAACAAGTCAAGAGAGTTTATCAGCAAACAGTTGCATCAAAAGTTGACAGTTATACATGGCAATATGGCAGTATAATCATGATAACTGCAGCTACTATATTAATCATAGGATATTTACTGTATATATTTCTTGTATGAGTCATACAATCCTGTCTGTTATGTTTTGGTTGTCAGAGCAATAACAAAAACACTAAGTCAGCAAGCATGAGACAGATTACCAAGAGCTAAAAAGCTGACATTATCATCACACTAGTGAATCTGTATATCAACATAATAAAGGCACCATAATAAGAATAGTCTTCTAAAATATTAATAGAGATGGTTTTATTATTGTTTTCCAGGTGGCAGGAACAGCAGCATGATATCTCGCAGTGCAATGGCCCCAGCTGGAGGGAGCCAGTCTCTCATCAGCGCTTGGCTCAGCGGAGACTCCAGTAAAGGCCGTCTGGAGACGACTCACATGCTGCCTAGCCAGACGCTGTCCGTCAACAGTTTGGATGTACTTGGGCAGTGTCTTGTCTGTGGGACTGATGGAGAGGCTATTTTTGTCAACAGACAGATCCCAGTTTAAAAGAGTTGTTAGTGCATAGGACTAGATGTGAATGAAGATCTGTTTAACACCCTATTGTCTCTTTTGATCAGCATGCCCAAAATACTGTGTTTCAAAAGTTTACTTGTGACATTTTTGGCTTAACATGTCTAATTGTCATATAATGTTGCATACACACACCTATTGCAGTTGTGATAAATCATCATGGATCAAGGGTTGGGTTTTTTTTTTACCAAGCCGAGTATTTAAGCTCAGCAGTACTTTTTTTTTTATGGATGTCATTTACAACTGTTTGAAATAAATAAATAAATAAATAGCCTTTACACAAATACCTCAGTCCACAGACAGTTTTGTTAAAATAGAAATCCATGGTATATCATGAATACTGCATCTGCAGTCACTTGTTCCGCATTAACCTGTCAAATACTGTATAGTCACATGTAAGGTAGGTCAAATGCTGAACTTAAAACTTTAAACCTTTCATTAAATAAAATTAAATCTTTACCAGTTCAGGCAGTATTGTGGTACTGAGTATGACTGAAATTTAAATAAAATATACCTCAGATTTTGATTATTTCTGAGGAACATGTTTTAATTTAACTGCCTCTCCTACTTGTATGTCTTTTTTTAATGACTAATTAAGTATGGCAGCGAACAACCTACTATTTTGTACACATTTGTATTTAATAATGATATTCATTTTGCAATCTTAATCTACAACACTGGTTACATTTTAGAATTTCTAAAATATATGTACCTATAATATATGTTTTGGGGATTGGGAAATATTTATTTTAAACTCTCCCGCTGAGTTACTTTCCTCCTTTTATTATGAAACGGAAATGTGTTGCATTTCTTCCGTGTCTAACTTGTTGCTATTGTACTTGTCATTCAGAGTCAGACATCCCAGGAATTCAACACGATTACGAACAAGCCAGTTCGGCACAATAAGGGTACTTTAATTTAAAATCACGTCCGTGTTGCCGAGAAAAGTCAAGGAAATATCGTTTATTGTCAAAATAGGAAAAGTGTCGAGGAACGCGGCAGCTACAGATACTGGTAAGTTGTCAAACACGGCTAACAGCTAGCTAACTAACTTGCTCGTTATATTTCGAGCTAGCAGCTAATTCGCAACCTGTTGTTGAATTAGCCTAGCAGCAAATGGATGCCTTAAACATACAGGCCGCTGAAGAACTGCTGCGCCGTTTGATTTTATGCAAAGTTAAATTGTAATAACTCTCGTTTGAAGCTCACGAGTCGCTATGTATCGGAGATATTTAGGCGAATATGAAAAACAAGTTTAATTTTATCAAACGTCACGTGAGGGAATTAGCGTAACGTAGCGCTTTATTAGCTCGAACTGCTAACGACGCTAGCAATTTAACGTTTTCTTGTTTTGTTAACGTAGAAGTACTTTTTTCTGAGGCAAGTTTCTCTACCTTAAAGCCTTGAACAATGAGTAGCTTAAAGTAAAATGGTAAATCACTGAAATAAAGCTTTTTTCAGCTATAGGGTCATACTAACTCCCAAAGTTGACAGTCTGAGTTCTAATAATCTTCATATTGCTAATTTTTATCTGTTAATATCTTCTTATTAATCCAGTGTAAATCTTATTTTCCCAACTAGCTAGGTAACATGACATGTACTCTGGATATGTACTCATCTCACATTCACACTACTTTTATACATTTCTATCAGCAGCATGCAGATGTGAGGGCAGACATCAGAGATCCCTGCTATCCTTTGCTGCAGCCCTGGATTGAGTGGCATCTTCTTCATCCCCTTCATTGTCATTATACATGCTCTTACATGAAGAGAGGAGAGAAACCCGAAGGATACAGACAGATGAGACCCAAAACATTTCCTACCAGTAATAACAGTGGCAACAGCCAACAAATGCTGCAGGAAATACGGAACAGTCTGCGCAACTTGTCAAAACCCTCTGACCCACCTAAAGTGGACATTGGTGGAGCTGGAAAAATGCTTCCTGAGGACCCAAGGCAACAGGGGCGCTGCAGCAACCCCAAGAACCCCTACCATAAGGCCTTACAGGAGATCCGCAAATCCCTGATGCCTTTTGCCAATGAGCCCGGTACTTCAGGCCCTGAGGTGAACAAATACATGTCGCTGGAACCCCCGTTCATTGGGTTTGACGAGGTGAGATGAGTGTTTTTGTTAGGTTGTTGTGGAGGAATTTCATTCTAAACATAACTCTGTAATAGAAAATAATCGCCCAGTGCACTTTGTTTATAGACAGTCGTTTGAAAAATGAAAAGTATGCAAAGTGGAATGACAAGCTTGTACAGGTGACAATACAAGCAGATGCCACTTGTACTGAGTCAGTTTTGTGCACAATACAGGTTTGTAGTGGCACCATATGCAGTAATCCTCTGCTGTAATGTAATAAGAAACCTGTCATTAATCAGTTAGCTGATTGACACAAATTATTCTGCAACCATTGTGAGAATTAAATTAACTATTTTTTAAGCAAAACCTACCAACATTCTCTGCCTATTCTCCAATGTGCCATTTACTAGTTTTCTATGTTTTCTATCATTGTAAACTGAATATCTTTGGGGTTTGGATTGTTGGTTGGACAATGTATGACATTCAAAGATATCACTATGGTATGTGGGAAATTGTGATGGATATTTTTCACTGTTTTCTGACATTTTTATATGCTAATTGATCAATTGAGTAATCAAGAAAATAATGTGCAGATTAATCGATAATGAAAATAATTTTTAGTCGCACCTTTTATGACTTAAGGGACTGTAAAGATGCCAGAATGAAACAAAAAGAATAATTAATCCTATATTACATTTATTTACACATTTGCTCAAGAGACCAAACTCTAATTTTAATTGTCCTTTATTTGCCTTTTAAATAGAGCAACATACGCAGTGTGGGGGCAGACTACATGGGTAAGGTGAGCTACCAGGACTCAATGAGGGAACAGATGGCTGCTAACCCCAACACTACAGGTCTGAAAGCCCCAGGTATGTAACTGTCCACTGGGAGTAAATGCTGGGTTTCCTCTTTTATTCTTTATCAAGGCGTGTTCATTCAACCTTAATATTGTTTGCAGGATTTGGGACATTGGCTAAAAGAAATGACAATACTTGCTGACAAAAAAAGAGTATAAGTCACTCCATCATGTAATGGAAAGTGTTTACTGGAAATTAGGTTTTTAGTTTTCTTTCACAATTAGAGTAATGGTACATTCAAGGAAAGGCATGCATGGCAATATGTTGGCTACCATTGTAAGGATCAAGTTTTTGACCTAACAAAACAAATGTCAATATAAGGAAATACTAATGTTGAGTGTATCTTTTGACAAGCCATGTTATACCGCTTTGGTTTTCCTAATTTTTTCATTTCTGAGTCAGGGAAACATGGCTCTAGGGCGAGAGAGCACACCATTCCTATGTGTGAATGTTACATATTTTACACAGTATAACAACTTTTCAGCTGTGAAAAAACTTCTTCAGACCTGTTTATTTTAGTTTCAGCCTTAGATGTACTTTTGTGTAATTTATTTTGACTACGAGAATGCAGTACTACTAGTAATGATTACTATTTTATTTTCATCCCTTTCTCATTTCACCTTGATTGTATTTTTGCTATTTTTTGTGCATATAGGAGCTTCTCATATCCAGCAGGCTGTGCTGAGGAGGCCAAGCTGGAAAGGCTCAAAGGAGTCTTTGGCTCCTCGACATGGTCCTCTCATGGTGGATGGCATGATATACCGCTCCGACAGCCCTGGACCACCTCCTTCCTTCCCACAGGGTCACCCTGCTAACAGCCAGAGAGTCAACCCTCCACTGCCGCCTCAGGTGCGCAGTGTCACACCTCCACCAAACCGGGGTGCCATGCCTCCTGCACCATCCTGGGACAGCAACCCATCAACCAAGCGCTATTCTGGCAACATGGATTACCTTGTGCCCCGCATCTCTCCGGTACCTCAGGGGGCCTGGCCTGATGGATACCAAGCTGGAGCACCTCAGAATCAGCGTGGGATCAGCCCAGTGCCTATGGGCCATCAGCCCATCATAATGCAAAGCTCTGCGGGGAATAAGTTCACCTTCCCCTCTGGCTGGTCTCAGAGTGGCTCCCCTCAACCAGACTACATGGCAGGGGGCAGCAGACAGCCTCCTCCCCCCTATCCTGTCAACCAAGGCAGCCGGCACAGTCCCACTGACCAACAGATGCAGGCTGGAGGATCTGCATCATCTCCCTCTTATGTCAACGGTGGAAACATCCCTCAGTCCATGATGGTTCCAAACCGGAACAGTCACAACCTTGACATGTACAACATCGGTCCTCCTCAGTCCTGGTCCCAGGCTCCTCTGGCCCCCAACCAGCCCCAGTCTTCCTCTGGCAACAGCAGCAACCAGGATCTGTCCCCGTCATGGCAGCACAACATGCCAGTCCGCTCTAATTCCTTCAACAACCACCAGCTGAACGGCAGACAGGCCCACCCAGCCAGCTCCCAGCCCTCTGCCACCACGGTCACTGCCATCACCCAGGCTCCCATTCTGCAGCCAGTCAAAAGCATGCGTGTCCAGAAACCAGAGTTACATACGGCTGTTGCTCCCACACACCCTCCATGGATGCAGCAGACTCCACCACCTCCAGCTGCACCTGCTTACCAAGAACCTTCAACCCCTGTAACTCAGATCCCTGTTGTAGCAGAAGTTCCCAGCTACCAGGGCCCCCCTCCGCCCTATCCTAAGCATCTCCTCCAGCAGCAGGCTGCACCCTGCCCCCCCAACTATGATCCAGGGGCCAATAAGCTCAGCGCAGGCAGAGAGGAGCCAGCTGAAGAGGAGAGCAGTGGCGGTGACAGCTCCCGAGACAGGACGACGGAAAGCTCAGAAAGCACCACAGCGACAGAGAAGGAGAAGAAGCAAATCACAACATCACCTGTTCCTGTCCGCCGGAACAAGAGAGACGAAGAGCGGAGAGGGGAGTCCGGAAGAATTGCACTGTACTCCCCCCAGGCCTTCAAGTTCTTCATGGAGCAACATGTGGAAAATATCCTCAAGAACCATCAGCAGAGGATTCGGAGGAGGAAGCAGCTGGAAAGTGAGATGCAAAGGGTGAGAATATTAAGAACTCTAGTCAGAAAATTTTCTTTATGAATTGACTGTAGTTATACAAGTAAATTGACCTATTTCACTTTTTGCGATTTAAAGGAAAATCTGTCACTCTTTTTCCAAACTTTTTTCCCTACTATCTTGTCATCACTGTATCATCTTTCTCTGCAATTATGTCTTTTTTTATGCTGTTTGAAATTTTCTTAGCTGTTCTTTCCCTTCTTTTCTCTCCTTGCCATCACTAACAGCTGATCTAAAAAGGTAAAGGTTTTTCTGCTGTCCTGTGACATAGTCTACCTTTATCAGTTATCCAAGTAAGCTTGTATTGAGATACTGGTCTTTTGAATTTTAAACATACAACATGCAGCATGTTGTGGCTGAAGGAAATGCATGACCTCCATCTCACTGATCATGTCACTGCTCGAGCATCTTTGTGGTGGATTAAAATGATGATTAACACATGAGGAAAGATTATTTCAAATGCATTTTGCACTGGTTTCCTTCAGTGTATGCCCTTGAATTCCAGTTTATATCTAACCAGGACTACTTGTGTGTTCGTATGCAACTTTTTTTGAGGCATTTTGAAATCTTGTGGTTCATTAAATAATTTTTGCTCAGGTCGGGTTGTCTTCAGAAGCTCAGGAGCAGATGCGTATGATGCTTTGCCAGAAAGAGTCCAACTACATCCGGCTAAAGCGGGCCAAGATGGATAAATCCATGTTCAAACGAATCAAGACCCTTGGCATCGGAGCCTTCGGCGAGGTGTGCTTGGCCAGAAAAGAGGACACAGGAGCACTGTACGCCATGAAAACGCTCCGTAAGAAGGATGTGCTGCTGAGAAACCAGGTAGCCCACGTCAAGGCTGAGAGGGACATCCTGGCTGAGGCCGACAACGAGTGGGTGGTGCGTCTCTACTACTCTTTCCAAGATAAGGACAACCTGTACTTTGTCATGGAGTACATCCCTGGAGGGGACATGATGAGCCTTCTCATCCGACTCGGCGTCTTCAAAGAAGAGCTGGCCCAGTTCTACATCGCAGAGCTCACCTGCGCCGTGGAGAGTGTCCACAAGATGGGCTTCATCCACCGAGACATCAAGCCTGATAACATCCTCATAGACCGAGACGGACACATAAAGCTGACTGACTTCGGCCTTTGCACCGGCTTCCGCTGGACGCATGACTCAAAGTATTACCAGAGTGGTAGGTCTCACTTTTTTAATAACGGTTCATCCAAAAGATTAAATTTATACATTTTCAAATATAAGCCTGTATTGAAATGATGGTTGTGTTAAAAGAATGAGTAAAATGTAATTACCTTGCTCATGCTAATTTCAGATTAATGTACATTTCCACAGCATTGTTTTCATTAGGTCTAAAAATATAATTACAACATGTCTGCTACTAACAATTATTTTCATCCTAAATTAATGTGCCAATTTTGTTCTGTATTCATCGTTAGGTGTATAAAATATCAGAAAATTGCACATTATAATTTTCCAGAGCTTAAGTTGATGTTTTCAAATTACTTGTTCTGTACCAACAACAGTCCCAAAATATTAGATTTACTGTCATAGAAGACTAAGAAAACCAACACATTTAATAGGCAGTGAATACAGGTTAAATTTGCTTTAGAAAATACAATTAATTTGACCTAATTATCAGATTTTTTGCCGATTAATTTTCTGTAAATTTACTAAACATTTCAGCTCTAATGCCCTACTCAGCACTCTGATGATCTGAGTTTCTCCTTTTAAAAGAAACACTGTCCTCTCTGTTTTTAATTTGTGGAGGGCACAATGGCAGTAGAGATTGATGTAGATCAAGTTTCAAGTCAAGTGTGTTCTAAAGGTTTATTGATGAAGCCATGTTCAAAAAGATTCATCAAGTAGTTTACAAATAATTTAATGCAGTAAACTTTGTGACTGTTATAAAGTTGCTAGCAGAACACAAACAGCAATGTGTAATCTAATTTGGAGCACCTTCAAACTGCCAAGAATAAATGTCTCTGCTACTGAACAGTGTGGATGAAAATAATTGGATATTTGACCAATACTGATGGAAAATAACACTTGGCTTTCAAAAATCCAAATTCCTGGAACGCTTCTCCAGACACAGCAAGAAGTCATACGCAGTAAGCAGTGGACATTTTGGAAATCATCAAAATACTAAATGGTAATGACAGTTGAACTGTGTGGTCTCTTTCCAGGTGACCATGTGAGGCAGGACAGCATGGACTTCAGTAAGGAATGGGAAGACCCAGCTAACTGCCGCTGCTCAGACCGTCTGAAGCCTCTGGAGAGAAGAAAGGCGCGGCAACACCAGCGCTGTTTGGCACATTCACTGGTGGGGACGCCCAACTATATAGCACCAGAAGTACTGCTCCGAACAGGTACAGTGGACCACATCTGCAGGTTGTATTGTGCAATTAAAAGGTGGATTTTATTATTTTTCTCTTTCCAGAATTTGGATAGACTTGTTTCACTAAAATGTTCTATTTTAAGCATGGCTTGCATGAGTCTAAGAGCTCATACAAGCCATACTAAAATAGAAGCTCTAAGCTAAATACTTATAACTGATTACAAACTTCCCATCAACTTTTAAAACCTCCTAAGAGATGTTGTTGTAGTCTGACTGATGTCTTTAATCTCCTCCAGGCTACACCCAGCTCTGTGATTGGTGGAGTGTTGGTGTGATTTTGTATGAAATGGTTGTTGGACAGCCTCCTTTCTTAGCGACCACACCCCTGGAGACGCAGCTGAAGGTATGTGAAGCACCTGCAGTGAAATGCTGTGCATACTTCATTGTTTCTAATGTTTTCTCTACTGTTGAAACCAGGTAATAAACTGGAAGAGCATGCTGCACATTCCCCCACAAGCCAAGCTCAGCCCTGAGGCGTCAGATCTCATCGTTAAATTGTGCCGTGGCCCCGAGGACCGCCTTGGCAAGAACGGCGCGGACGAAATCAAAGCTCACCCTTTTTTCAAGACTATTGACTTCTCCAGTGACCAGCGGCAGCAGTTGGCACCCTACATCCCCACCATCGCTCACTCCACAGACACCTCCAACTTCGACCCAGTGGACCCGGATAAACTGTGGAGCAGCGACAGCGACGGCGAGGACAACCACAACGACACCCTCAATGGCTGGTTCCGCAACGGCAAGCACCCTGAACACGCTTTCTACGAGTTCACCTTCCGCCGCTTCTTTGACGACAACGGCCACCCATACAGCTGCCCCAAACCCATCGAGTATGAGGGTTATAACGAGGACGAGGTGGACTCAGAGGGCACGATGCAGGACGCAGCCAGGAGCTCAGCCAATCAGGGCCGGGACCTGGTCTACGTGTAGCACCTGAGGCCAGCCGAGCTGCTTGTACATGACATGTTTGTGGAGGGTTGGTGTGTGTGTGTGTGTGAGAGAGAGAGAGAGAGAGAGAGAAGGGGATTGCAATGGTACAGCATTTAAATCCCTGAACATAGGAACATATGTTTTTAGGAGCAGTCAGAACACTGTGCAGCACACTGTCACATTAACAGACTTTGATTTCAAAACCAGACGTTCATACTAAAATTTAAAGGAATAGTTAGGCATTTTGGGAAAATATGTGTATGCCAAGAATTGGATACCGCTTATGTTTGTACTGTAAATATGAAGCTACAGCCAGTTAGATTAGCTTCGCAAAAATACTGGCTTTCTCTGAAGGTAACAATCTGCCTACCAGCACCTCTAATGCTCACTAATGAACAAGTTTTCTCTTTTACAAGCAGCTGCCTGAATACCAACCAGGAGGGGGAGTTTGTCTCCTTACTTGTGGTCTCACATAGACCTATTTATTAAAACAAAGCACAGTACCACTTGATTCTGTCTTTGTAAACCGTCAGCAACAACAGCTGCTTATTTTAGTGCATACAAACAGCACAGTAAAATAAATGAATCATGTTTGTGCAGCTGTACATTTGAGACTGTAAATCACTGTACTGTAATCAAATATTTGTGTATGAGGGTTGTGCACAAAAAGGGTTAAATGATGCAGTGGCTTCCTGGAGTCTCTGCTCGTTGCCTAGCAACCTCACAGCAATGACGACACACCTGAAAGTTTGTGTTCCTGGGCAAGAAACATGATGTGTCATGAAACCTAACATGTTAATCAGTGAGCTTTAGAGGTTCTGGTGGATAGATTTAAATGGTCGACCGATCAGTTTAATATATATGGTTATCTTAGCTAGTAACATCTTGTCTTTTAAATGAAATTATTAATAATTAATGACTTAGAAATAATGAATAATTAATAAGATGACTGGTATTTAAGGGAGACATGTCAGAAGTGACGTCAGCTGCATTAAGATAATACAGGCTATTTTACACAGGTCAGTAATGGTTTTAGATACGATTTGCTGTCATTTAGAATGGGAGAAATTTCTTAACATTTACAAAAATCGATTGAGATACAGAAGGATGCATTAAGGGCCTTTCAGAGACAATGCGACAGCAGCACCACTGCGTTCTCAAACCTATTATTTCCGCTTGTGCGACACCACAATGGCTTTCCACAGCTCAATCGTGTTGTGTCTGAAAGCCACTTTATAGCGCAGGGCTCGAAACTAGCTTTTACAACTTCTTAAAACTCACAAGGGGGAGCGCTAAGTCATTCCACAGCAGCCACACTGACAAGGCTGCAGATTTGTTTTTTTCCTCAAAATGTTGAACTATTCCTTTAATGAGTAAATGGTACAGTGTATGATGTGTGCTGCCTGAAAATCTTCAAAGAACAGAAGGCAGATAAAATCAGGGTGCTCTCTTTGACGACGTATCGCAAACCCCTTAAAGCCTTAATTTATTGAAGAAAATGTAACTGGCGATGCTAGTGTAGATGCTGTTTTGAGTGGGAATTTGTGTTGTTGGAATTACATTTATTAGTAAAATCGTCTTAATTTATATTTTAATGTCTGTTGCAATGGGGGTTTAGTGTTGTGACTCATAGTAATTTGCAGGGATAAATTGCTCTAATTATTCATTGCTGTGCCTTTTTTTGATCTACTTTTGGTTATCTTTCACCAAATATAAAGAGGGTTAATAATCAGACTGGCATGAGAGTAGCAGTAGATGATTGAACTACAGTAGGCTTTTGTTTTTATATTTCTAATTTATACCTAAAATGTATTTATAAATTAAGTTGTATACAGTTGATGTAAATATTTTTCTCTTCCCTGTCTGCTGATTTTTTTTTTTTTTCCTTAGGGCAGGCCCTTGTCGGTGTCCACTGCTGCTGCATTCTGTTTAATATGTTGTGTGCTTTTCTGCCTCCCATACACCCAAAATACCAACAACACTATTTCACAGGACCCTGAATATTAAATAATTGTTTTTGTTAAACTAAACCTCTTTCATCACCATTCAGACTTCATGCTCGTCTCTCAACCAAAGCACTAAATATGTGGGTGTTGACTTTTTTTCTTTTGCTATAACCCACATTTAGAAAACAGTGATCACAAGACCTTGAATTTAGTTATTGTGGCATTACTACACCATCAGCCAGAAATGCCTAGCTTTTAGGCACCTAACCACTTCATCCAATAGAACTCTTCATTGAGTTCAAGAATCTGGGAGAGGTTTGAAAGCTTAAAATCAAGTTTCTATAAATTTATTTCCTGTTTGTGAAACTACAGCTGACTGTTATGTGCCTCTGTACCGATTAGAAAAAAAACAAAAACTGGATTGCCGTAGAGAGGAACTTCTCTCCATCATACACCATGATGATTTTGTAACCCACTTTACTTTTCTGTGTTTGTATTTAGGAAAAAAAATCTCTGAATGTAGTTATGGACCTGGTGACCACTGACATTCTGCACTGGTTTTGTTTTCATTGTGAGAAAATTTTATTTTTGTGTACATTGTTGCTCTTAGAGGTTGGGCACAGGGAAGAGGGTGATAAAATAAAGAATGTAAAGAACACGTTTTACATGCACACCAACCGTGTTGTATTTTTATTAGTGTGATCAAGTAGAAACATTACTGGACTAGTGATTTAGATTAGGGCTGTAGCCAATAATTATCTTTTTCATCAATTAAGCTGCTGATTGATAACATGGTCTATAAAATGTAAGAAAACGTAAAGCTCACTTTGACATCTTTAAATGTCTTAAGATATTCAGTAATGTAAGACCAAAGCAATAAAAACCATCAATTGAAAACCTGGAACTGGAAAGTTTTCTATTTTACATAATTCTTTTGGATAAACGATTAAATGTAAAGGTTTTTTTTTTAGTCATTAATTGACTAATCATTACAGCCCTAAATTAGACCAAGATCTTTTATTTTGCTCCTGGCTTTAGTCACGCAACACTAAATATTTATGACGGCAGTGTTTCCATACTTCAGAGCTGAACTGTGTGAAACTGAAAAGTTGACCCGACGATCATTAATTTACTTATTAGAATCTACAGCTATTCAAGGATTACCTAGCATTATCTTTCCTTCGTGTTTTTACTCAGTTGCAGTTTAATTTGATCTGGTGTTTTAAAATCCTAGCAGTTTAGATGGAAACCCATCAAAATGTGACTAGTGTTCTCTCGCTGATAGTTGGGTGCCACAAAACTACAAATAATCCCTATTAATATCTTAAGATCAGGAATTACTCCTACAGGTTTGTTGATATATCAGCATGTTTAGAAGCTTTGGTATTAAATAATGCAGATACTGTGTTAGGAAGTTTCTAGACTATAAATATGCCCCCCAATAAGGTACATTCCCACTAGTTGGACTAATATGGATGGTTTAGGGATGTTCCATGTGAAAAAAGGACTTTCTGTATTATTTATAGAAGGAACTAGAGTTACTGCCTTGTGGTTGTATGCCTCCTCGCACCAGTCAAGTTGCAGTTTCCATCCATGTCTGTCCAGACTCATAGTATATGTAGTAAGTGATAGAGAGCTTTGTCACATGGTGTGAGGACAATCACATAACGGTCAGCATCAGAAAAATCAAAGAGCTGCAAAGAAGCTACAAATTCTAAAACGTGGATGCTTTACACACATCCTCAACCTGGCAGCACACAAGATCTACACAATCAGTAGTTTCAAGGTGGGCACCCAAGATTAGTGTCACCAATTCAGTATCTGAGCAAATGTGAAATATGGTCACAATCTGCCCTTCTGTTCCTGAGTTATGGTACTGAATAATAGCCAGAAAACAATACGTCACAGTGAAGTTGACCTTTGACCTTTTGGATATAAAATGTCATCTTCATTTTATCCTGTTGGACATTTGTGAGAAATGTCATAATTGACATATGATTTCTTGAGTTATGACTAGAAATGTGTTCACAATCAAATCACAACCTTTGACAATACAGATAAAAGGTTGTGTTCAACATGAAAACTATTGTGAAAAGGAAGTAACTGGCCTGATAGAGATTTAGACTGCACAGTTTAGTCTCAGTCAGGCATAAAACAGGCAGGTTTGGTTTGAGAATTTCAAGGCTTCATCCACCAGATGGCGCCAGACATAAACGCTGGTGTAAGAGAGAGAGAACCTATAATGGGCCCTAAAACACTGAAAGCATGTTTGATTTTTTTTTTTCCTGTTGTAAAATGCAACAGCGGAACTTAAATATCCATTACCTATCGTAATTCAACTAATAGATCAACTCTTTTTTTTTTTATCATAGTTTATCTTACACCAGGTGTTAGTCTGACCCTAAAGTGTTTCACCTGAAAAACACGTTATTCTTCTCGTCTGCTTTAAATAAAAGCAAAGATGGTGAAAGTATGACAGTAAAACAGGTTTGAAAATTTGCCTTGAAATTAATCTGTTCAGTTCTACTCACTGTTTAATCAGAAAATATTTTCATATATGAATTGTTGTCCTTTGATAATTTGTATTTTCTCAAATTCCAACACATCATTGAATAGTAACTGAATTTGAAGTCCTTGGCACCAAAATGAGTGAGGAGAAATTCACTCACATGGTGTGACAAAAAAACGGACCAGAAATAATGTTGCCAGTGATTAAAGCAGAAGCTGCTGGGAACACTTATTAATTAACTATTAATGAATTCAATTAATTAATTAACTAACAAGTAATAGCACTAATACTGGCTGCATTTCACTTTTCAGCCAGTTCACTCTTAAGGTTTACTTGGACACCTAACTGGACCCATCATTAGTGTTATTAATTACACCTGTGCTTATGAGAAGACAAACTGTCCCGTTTGCTGGACATTGGTGAGGTCAAAGATCAGCAAATGTTGCCCTGAAAATCAACATGAGCATCTGATGCATATTCTTTAATTCATTGGTTAAATGGGTTGTGATGTACAGTAAGTCAATGAGAGGCTGAGCAAATGTGTGACTGAACTCTTATTCCTCTCACTGACTTACAAGAGAATGACTAATCTGACTCTACTCTTCCAATGTCCTCCAAAATGGTTAAATACAGGGAAGATACGGTGAGTTAAACTGAGCAATAGAGTCGAGGTTTGGTGTGTTCACACCAAGCAGGAAGTTTCTCACCTTCAACTTCAGATTTTATAAATCAACCCAGGATCACAATCTAGTAATTCTGAAACTGACGGAAACTTTTAGAATCAGACATGTGTGGAGACATGAAACTACACACTGAACATCACTGAGGACAAACAAGTTAACTTAAACAAGCTTATTTTTAATGGATCTGCAAAACTGTTTGAATTTCCAAAGAGAACTTCTGTACCTCCCACCCACAGTTACCCAGTGGCAAACGTTACACAACGTTACAGAAACGATTCCAACCCAAAGAAATGTGCATGCAGGGGGGAAAAAACAACCAAAAATAGGGGAAAAGAAATGTAAAGTAAGTTTAAAGTAAAATTTAAGTAAAATAAATCATACAGATAAAATAAAATCAATACACAGGACATACTGTATAATGCCGTTCTCTTGGCTGGAGGAGAAATTCAAACGCTTCTGCTTCAGTTCGGCTTCTGTCTGGAGCCTGAACTGACTGAATATTAAACTGTAATTTCATTAGGTGGATGTGGCTCCGCCCACCACACAGCCCCGCCCCTGTCTTCCATATAAGGCACAGGACAAAATAAACCCCCACATACAAAAGGAGCTAGCCACGCCTCTGTCACTTGGTAACAAATTGTAAATGACCAAATACGGTTAGACAACAGAAACCCCACTAAGTGTACAAAATGTTAATCCTATATTTGTCTTTTTTTTTTATTTTATTTTTATTTCCTCTGACTGAAGGTGAGTGCTGTGGGTGGGGAGAGGTTAAGGGTGAAGGGGTTCCAACCAGGTGACCTCAGGCAAAGGAAATATTAAAAATACGAGCTTGTCTTTTTCACAATTTTTCTTCTTTTTTACAACTTTTAAAACAAATGACAAGAAACGTGACTGGATTTCTCTTTATATCAGAAATAAAAATGATCATCAGATGGAGAGTGGAAGAGTATGGTGGGGTGGGGGAGGGGGTATTAGATGAGTGAAGTGGTTTATTGTTTTATTCTGATAAAGAGTGTCAGTGTGCAAGAAAACTCATGAGACAGGTTAGAGAGCGAGAGAGTTTGAGTTAGCAGTTAGAGAGAGAATGAGTGTGTGTGTGTGTGTGTGTGTGTGTGTGTGTGTGTGTGTGTGTGTGTGTGTGTGTGTGTGTGTGTGT
>JBBPCS010000238.1:11441635-11454920 GCA_037974645.1 Hollardia meadi
CATTTTAATTGGATAATGCGATTCACAGTTAAGATGTACACCAATAATAGTTAAAGTAGAATAAACAGATTCATTTTTCAAAGATGCAGTATTTATATAGCAACGCCCCTCATGTCCCATCATGCTTTGTGCTGGACTGATTAGTGCATTAAGTTTGCCGTTTTATGTTTCAAATTGCAAGTATTACTTTTTGTTAGTGTTTTTAATGTCTGTTCAGGATATGGTGGTTTATGTTGGTAATTGTCATTTGAATTTGAAGCTAGTTTTTAGTTTGTTTGTAGTTTGTCACCATAAGTGAAGTGGCTGTTGAAATTTGTGACCCCAGCTGTATTTTCTTACCGAGTTAAGGTAAAGTCTCGTTTGCCCATCAATAAAGGAATCACTTATTGAGAGCTGATGTTTGCCTCTGATTCTGCCCATCTTGATACAATATTTAAGTATGTAGGCCTATTCACTTATTTTATGATCTGCCTTCCCTGTGGGTGTCAACCTTTTCAGTGGGTGACTATCGGAGCACCCATGTGATCGGCGCCTATGGTCAGAGTAATCATACAACAGAGAAGAATTAAATGATCAACTGAGGAAATTGGTCTCACCAATGCTACCAGTGGAAAAGTTAGAGCCCTGCCCCTGTACTCATTCATACACAGAACCTTGACTTGAGAACACCAACTTAAAAGCCACGTTTCAAACAGTATAATGACTCACCAGATCTGTAGTTTGATCTTCTTTCCTTGTAATTCAACAGTTTTGATCTTGAAGTCTATTCCTAAAAAAAGAAGGAAACATCAGTGTGCACATCTATCGAAAATATATGAATAACTGGCATGTGAAGCACCGACAATGAGAGACATATGAATAGAGAAATGAAGGCTTACAAACAGACACTTTGGCACTTAAGTAAACAGAGAAATAAGGAGTCATCAACACCAGAGAATCAGAAACAGCAAAGAAAGACATTTAGGAGGAGAAGGCAATTGAAAGTGAGTGACTAGTGTTTCCATCAGAGACAATGGCATTATCTCTTCTGATTCTGCAGTGTCATGCCCAGACCTTGAGCCTATTAGCAGACAGCTGTGGGATCAGCAGCTGGCGAACAATGGGTGAAAACACACACGACACACTAGGTTAAAGCAGAAAAACTCAAAATGTGCTTGCATGCACTGCAATAACCTTGTTATTATAAAAACCTGTGCTTGAACACAGCCGGTTAGAAACATATTATCATGAATATTTAAAGTGTACATATTAGTGATATCTGACACTGAAGCCTTGAGGTTATTTCATTACTTTTGATTTTTTGGACTAATGGTGCAGTGAGAAAAACAGACTGTGGTGGGAGAGCACACATTTTTTCCTACGTGTGTATTTTTTTTTTTTAAATGTGGAAATGTTTTTCAATGTGGCTTATTTCAGTTTCCATTTTGTCTGGACTTTTTGGTACCAAGACGCTCCACTAGGCCTGTGACAGTATGGACAGTTGTGTTGTTCTCTCAGGATGAACTTTGCTGAGACTAATTAAGTAACAGTACTGATATAACCCTGGTAAACTGACTCACTCCGAGTTAGATTTTAAGATTTATGGCAAAACAACAAACAAGGTGTAACATTTAGAAACATCAGGCTGAAATGATGAGCGGACTAATCAATTAGCCGAATCAACCACAATTCTGATGATGAATGTTATTTATCAACCACACCTGTCAAACATTTTCTAGTTCGAGCTTCTATGGTGTGAGCATTTGTTTCTTTTCTCTGTTTATATCAATACAAGCTGAATAATTGTGTGGTAGAGAGTTGATGAGATAAAACAAGATATATGAAGATGTCACTTCCTGATGTACATTTATCAGTGGTTTTGGACATTTTACACACTAAACTAGGACTACCACTAGTTATTGATTAATCTATTGCTTACTTTCTTGACAAATCAATTCATCATTTTGTCTATAAAATAAAAGAAGTCAAACTGAAAAGTGGGTTAATATATAGTTGCTGATTAACATTGAATAAGCAATTTAGCTTTCTGCTGATAAGACTAAATCTAGTAAAACCATGACTGACGGTTGACTCAATAATCAATCATGATGAAACATTGTGCTTTCAATATGTAGTAGGGCTACCAGGATTATCACATTTGTAATAATCATAAAGCCCTAAAGGAGGCAGGTTTAAAAGGGAGTGACTCGTGACTGAAACACTTTGATCAAAAAGTTGTATTTTCCAGTTAAGTAGTGACTTGAGTCAGTTCAACTCAGTTCAGAAATTGCGGTTGGTTAAAAAGTCCAAGAAACAGCTGTGTTCTAGGTGGGGCAGGGACATAGAATAATGAAGGAACTGGCTGCCAAGGTGTGACTCACTAAATATTATGCACTCCCCATAGAGAAAAGAGGGAGGAACAGAAAGATAGTTAGCTTGAAACAAAAAGAGAAAGAAGAAGAAGATTGAGGTTCTGCAGATAAGACATAGCTTACTATGACTACGTTGATATTTTACCCTCAAAAACATTCAACTGAGAGCAAGAGTGCTGACTGACTGACTAAATGCAGGGCATACAATACAATTCTTGACAACCATTACTAAAAGTTGTATTCTCAAAAATCAAGCTCAGCAGGGATGACTTCATAAGCCCCTTTTACACACCCTGCTAAAAACGGGATGTATGTATGAAGGTTATGAAGATGGAATGGGGGGTCATTGTTGTTCCGCCTCTGAGCTGGCAGCAGAGGTAGTATCAAGGGGTCGAATCAAGGTCTGTATAAAAGGAGTTAGCTGGTGAGGCGGCAGCACGGGACATGGGGTGACGTTTTGTCGACATGTCATGTGTGTGACCCTCAGGAGATTTAAAAAGCAGCTAGCAACAACTAGCAGCTAACTCAAAGAAGAAATGCAAATGTAGGAGAAAACACAAGGTCCGGGAGTTCTTTACCCTCCGGGTAGAGGAAGAGATCATCCGCCACATAACAGGGAAGCTAAATTACTGTTATTTCCTCATTATTCCGTTGTTCAGAAAGCGCTGCTCGACGTGTATGTAAAAACATCACACTAGACGCTGACACTGCTGTTACACGTCATGCCTTTTTTGGATGCAGACCACCGGCCCGCTATTCTAAAAATCACAATGTGGGCTGACTTGTTTTCTTGTTTTGTTTAGTGTAAAAAACCCAAAAAAAACCCAAAAAAAACCAAGGCAGTATAGAGAACTTTTTTTGATGCGGCAGTATTGCGCGATCTCTGTGTAAAAGGGTTATATTTGTGTGTTCCTGGTGAGGAGTAAAAGACTGAGGGAGCCTGTTGTGTTTTTTCGTGGTAAGGTGCACTGGCAAGTTGTCAAGAAAATATGTGTGTTGCACAATCACATGGTGACCAAATCACTGGAGAAATGGAAAAGCTTCAAAGGAGAATGACACTTTCCAAATGTTGAGCTGGACAACTTAAAACAGAGAGTATATGGTTTATGGCTGGTTTTCTCTTTAATCCCAGCTTAACCATTCTTTCCACAAGTATGAATTCTACTGAATTCATTGCCAGTTTCCATTCAAAATTCATGATGTGTTTTGGAGAGAGATTTCGGCAACATCATGCATATTCTGCACTCTTAATATGCATACCTCTAATATGCAAGGAATGTCCACGTGGGAAGAGCAGAAAGAAATTGGAAATTAAGATGACTGACTGATGAGAGAGGGGGGTTTTCCAGTGGGGGTATTTTGAGAAGCAGCTGTGCATCCGTGTCTCCAAAGGTATTACTACTGTGTCAGAGTAAGAACAAACTCCTGTGTCACATGCCCTGGTTCTGCTGTTTCTTCCCAAAGTTGCGTCTTTTATACATTACAGTTTAGACATCAAGGGCTGTAGTTGGTTTATGTGTAGGGCCTTTTCTAAGGGTGTTTTCACACCTACAGTTCGGTTCATTTGGTCTGGACCAATGGGAAAAAAAGTATACATTGTTGCATTTTAGGTCTGGTCTGGTTTATTTTCACACTGACTTTTTACAAACAAACCAAGAGGCGTAAACATGAAGTTATAAAGACTGGCAGGTAACTCGTTAATTGGACAGTTTTGGCAATTGTCATCCTGCATCATCAGTGCATCATCAGGACTCACGTGGGGAAATCAAACTCCCGTGACTGACAGAAGTTTATTCAGCACTTAAATGCTTCTGACGTGTATATTATATCTTTGGTGTCACAAAGAGCTTATGAAGAAATAGGGTAACCAATTGTTTGTATTATTAGAGACTGAACAAAAAGGAAGTGTCTTGTACAGTAACGATTCAGGGCGTATTACTATGGGATCTGTGCCAAACACTTTTTAATGGACACAAACAGACAAAGCACATGCAGCACCAGTTCTAACAACTTTTGACCTATTAATCATGGAAAATACCCTCGCTGACTTGCATACATGTTAACATGATTATCAAATGGTTTGCAGTAATATATACGTGGCTTATACAGATCAATTAGCCTATAAGATTGTTTCCTGAACAGTTCATGATCAGCAGATGGATTTATTAGTAGTTTAGCTTTTGAAATCATGCTAAAATCACATATCTGCTATAATAAAAACTTGTGGTTGGAGGTACACAGGGAACGAAGGTATAATAATATTGTGGAATTTGCTCACAAGAGTTTGATTTTTATACAATTTTTAAAATTTGCCTGTGAGGCAATGAATGGGATATTGTTTTGATTTCAGAATCCAATTCTTAAAAATGCTGCAGTGAAAGAACAAGAAATTAATGACAGATGTGGCCTATGTATTTCAACAAAGGAAAAAAAATCGAAACATTCTCAATTTAAACAGCCCACATGACCATTTGAGTATTGATTTCTGGGTTTAAGAAAATTCTGCCCAGTTACTCTGCTGCTGGTGCCCACTTGCTTTGCCATACAAAGCCATAAATATTTCAGAGATTACGTGGTGCACTGAATGCTATATGAAGTCCGTCCCTGTGTGTGTCAAACTCCAACAGAGACAGCAGCCAGAAAACAGCTGTTAGCAGCATCAAAACACAGTAGATACTTTACATGAATATATTGGTATTTAAATGTTTACCAGCCAGTGTGGCAGATAGCCTTGCGAGATTAACTTGACAAACTGAAAATGTACCCACATTTGGCACTTGGTGGGTGTTCGGAATCTGGTTGCATCAACTAAACTTATGTATGCCAAAACGTCATCACCCATCGTAGTCAACAAAATACTGGACAAAACAATGAAACCGCTAGTCAGATATAGGGCTGGAGGATATATCGTTTCAGCATCAACATCGTGATGTGCGCATGCGCAATAGTCGCATCACAGGAAGTGCAATGTCAAGCAGGGTGGAAATAGTGGCCAGCTGGGGACCTGGGGGCTCTGACTGGCTGATAAGACCAGAACACAGCCTCTGATTGGTTGAAAAACTCAGCCAAAGACTTCATGGGATTGCCAGTGGATGGCTAACAACCATGCCAACAACAACAGTTTTCAGCTTGCAAAATGGATAAATAATCACAAAAGGCATTCAGTGTCAGATTTATCATTATGGGTTTATCTTAAAAAGTCTCCAAAAAGAAACTGCAGTTCAAGGCTGGGTTACAAAGCTTGTGAAAGGGATACGATTGCACTGCAGCCCTCGCTGGAATGGCACAATTGTTAGCTTTTGTGTAAAAAAAGTAAGTCTCTTACGTGCAACATTCAAGAGGTATTTAATGATAGTTACATTTCACGTTATGTCGTAAATGACAGCATTGATCCCAGAGTTAACTTCTATATTGTCCAGTATGTCAGATTTTTCTTGTCTGTCCCATTTAACAATTGGTGGCAAGACGGACACAGCTCAGCTGGAAAAGCTCAGCTTGAGCGACACACAATGCAGTTTATTTTCAGATACACCCGAACACAGTTTACTTGCCCCAGACAAGCATGAATGTTGCTTTCAAGCAAAAAAGGCACAAAAAAACAACCTAATTCCAGCATGAGATATGGGTAACATGCTACCTTTCTTTGTCTAATGTGATACTGAATTGACTATTGTTAGGTTTTTGAACTATTGGTCAGACAAAACAAGTAATCCAAGATGCCAACTTGGGCAGTAAGAAGTTATGAAAGGCATACCCTGTTTTCTGACATTTTAAATAGAAAAAGATTGATTCAAAAAAATCAGCAGAATGAAGAATGACAAAAATATTTTTTCATATATTGTCACCAGACAGTAATCTGCTCACACATCCTTGGACTGCAAGAACATAACAGTACTTCTGAAGAGGCTCTGGCTTTCAACCAACAGGCAAAAATTGAAATCACAATAATTTCATATATTTATGTTATACTGTTAACAATTGGAGCTCCCTGACAACTAATAGTCTAGTTAAATGATGTGTTAAATGATGTGCTGAGAGATTATGTTCTCCATATTCCATTAACATTTTTCAGCTTATCACATTGTAAGCTCCTTTGTTGTGAATACAGATGAAAAACAAAGACAAACTGAGACTAAAAGCTTATGACTGGATGAAAACTGTCTTGTAGTTTTTAAAAAGGGACCTGCCACCAGCCTTGCTACATTTTATACAAACCGAGGTTGGACCATCACAAGTGAGCACCTCTTAATCTAAATGATAGCAATGACTGTTTCCATTCAAGCACTATGATCAGTGTTTCTGATATTTTTGATACTTACTAACATAGCATTTGTCCATCCGTTCATACCCCACAGTATCAGCACTGCCCGCCACACATTAATTTTCTATTTTTGGAGCTGCGTGCCCCCCTCTTGTTCCCTCTCTTTCTCTGTTCTCCACACATAGAAGTTACTTGGGTGGGTCCCCCACTTATATTAACACATGCCAATTAATTAGTGGCCAATCCAGCCTCACTCTAATGTCACCCCTTTACTGACAATCACACAGGCTATGCAGAGAAAAACAGAGAGAGGCCTTTTCTGGCATTATGTTCCTCCTGTAAATGCACTGACTGGTGCAACCTCTTATATTTAATGCAGTCCTACTTGTGCCCTTGTTTTAAGCTTATAAGTTCACCACGTTGGTTTTGATCGTTTCGATAAGCTCTGACATGTACAACAAGCCCCCTCCACACGTGACTCACCTGCTGTTGAGAACAGAATCGCAGGTGGAACAATCCAAGACGCGTTTGTGTTTTTTTGGGCGACTACAAAACATGCTGCTAATGAAAAAGTCAACAGAGCAGAAACAACAAGAGAGAAACAGAAAGAGGAGGGGCGGGGCAAGTGTGCAGTTAGAGACCGGAGGTGTAGGTGTAGGTGTGTATGCAAGGAAAAAGAGAACTGAAAGGAAAAGTAAGGTGCGCACATAAAAGTAGTTTGTGAGTAAATAAGGTGGAGAATTACGTAGAATTGAAATAAAAAAATAACCTATAGAAATAGGGTAATCAATGGTTGATCAATGTATTCATCCATTCACACCCCTCACACATAATTGCTTTTGTGGGGTCAGGCACGTTAACCGTCATGTGAAACAGGTTCTTTTGGAGCTTACGCTCAAGTTTTGCTTGGGGGTAGACAAATTATGTTGAATATATTTCTTTCTTTTTTTTTTAAAGGTAAGAAGAAGAAAAAAACACCTGCAGTTGCTGCAAACACTGAAATAGTTGACGTACTACCAAAATTGGCAGGGAAAGCACCCCTGCAAAGAGCAAAGGTCACCATTTGTCACTGACTGCTTAAGAACCTTACAGTCTGCATCTGACCATCATCAAACCCTTCCTTGGACTGTAAGACAGAGCAAAGGCAAAACATCAACCGACCATAAACAAAGACTATAAACACGTGACTGCAAGCTTTGCAGAAGTGCCATTGTTCATTGCTGTACCTCCACAAAAATAATATAACCTGGATCCCAATGCGAACACTGTTGTCCATTATGGTTGTGTGTGCTTAGGCACTACATTGTCAGCGCTTAAAATTACGAAAATATGAGCTTGAAATGAAAGCTAAATCTAGAGATCAAGGATTTAATGCCTGTGCACTGCAAGCAGTCAGCTTCATGGGATTCAGCAGGTCTGATGTTACAATATTACTCAGTACTGATCTTAAGCAACAGGAGTAAATGGAGCCTTCAATTGGGCCGTGCAGGGATTTGACATAGTCTGACAGTTGGCTCACGTGAGCGTGATGTTGGACTATGCATAGAGGTCAGAGGGAAAAAAAGCTGATGATGGCACCATGATGAATTGTTTATGGTTCTCTTTGTAAGTAGCTAAGTACATACACTTGAATACAAGTTAAAAGTACTTATTATTATTTTTCAGTAGCTGTTTCTGTTAATTTATACTTCCACTCTAATACATTTCAGAGGAAAAATATTGTACTTTTTTCTCCACTAATTTGATTGCTAAAGTCACTAGTTACATTGCAGACTCAGATTTGAAAAAAAAGTATGATCTTGAAGACACGATCCATTGCTCTAGACAAGACTAAGCAGCAGTATATTAAGTGGTTAAAATAGTTCCACCTCCAACAGCTACAGCACATTAAAATGTTGCTTACACACTAATGTACCACCAACCAACCAGACCAGCAACCTAATATACATAACAAAAATCTCAAACTGGCAAACTTCAATAATTAATACTTATACTTTTGACAATTTAAGCACTTTTTTATTAATAGGTCTTTTGTATTTTTATTTCAAAGGCTTTACGTAGTAAAGGAGTATTTAAAACTATTTTAATACTTATTGTATCACTGCTTTTAAGGGACATTACTTGTGTGGCATCGATCATTTTTTAACAAAGATCCAGAGATTGGTGACCTTTAAGGTGTAATTCGTTAACAGACACAAACATTTATACTTATATACGTTGATGTTCAGATGTAAACGACTGTCCAATAAGTAGAGAGGCAGTTTTTGGTGCTTTTGTAACAGCAGTACGGCCCTGTAGTGCTAACCAGTTGTAGCCTCGTTAGCCTACTAGCCACTGGGTCAATTAACATGACAGCAATTCCTCTGGCACCTAAACTGGTTATACTAGTCATTACAGGTAGGTTGAACCATAATAAAAATCATGTTGTGTTAGTAGAGTCACAGACATTTGAAACGGGGGGCTGGTCGAGGAAGACGCTTATGAAGCTGCATAAATAGCTTTCCAGCTAACCTGCGAAGGCCTAGATTGAGGCTAACGTCTGCCAACCAGTGCATGCTGATAGCATACTGGCTAACCAAATATGTCCTGCCTACCATTTCCAGCTGCAGGAGAGGGTCAGGCGAGTCACCCAGCTGTCAAACTACCTCCGATGTGGGTCCCACAAAAATCAGAGACACCTGTAACAACACACCATCCAATGTCTGTGGCCCCAGGCCTTCTTACCTATGGTGGAAATGAAGGTTGTGTTGAAGGCGTCGTCAGAGAAGCGGAACAGCACACAGGTCTTCCCCACGCCCGAATCTCCGATCAGAAGCAGCTTGAACAGCAAGTCGTACGTCTTCTTCGCCATTGAAAAACAGCTTGTGTTCACCCAGACAAGAAACAAAAAACTGAAAACCTAGCACGCCTATGTGAAGTCTAAAGCCAGCTCCTTCGCCAACCTGACCAACAACCCCGCTTCTCTTGACTGTAAACAGTTAACAATCTGGGATTTGTTGATTAGCTTGGCAAGCTAGTTGGCTAAATACCATCCAAAATAACGTGCCTGTGGACGTGTCCGAGAAGTTATATTTCCCAAGCCCGACTGTTTTCCCCTTCTACAGCATGAGAACAGAAAGCAAAAAGAGGATCTCCTCCCGTTTGATTCCTCTTTTCCACTCTTTTTTCTCCCACACAGTCGGGACAAAATGGCTCCTCTCTCTACCCCGACTCACTCTTTCTTCAAACTAACGGCGAGCTAATTCAAATTCTCGGCACACCCCGTCATTCCACAGCCTTGCCACAAGCTCGACCGAGAAAAATTTGGGAAAAATCTCAACGTTCAAATGTGTCAAATTCACAGTCTGTTCGGAGATATTATGCTTTTTCTCTGGAGAGATTAGAGCCGAAATATAGACGACCGCCGTCGCCTTCGAATGGGAGCCACCACGGCGACACCCTAGACCCACAGACACGCCTTTTTCCCGCCCTTCTGTCAAAATCTACGCATCTTATTGGCCAACATTGCGGTCATTTTATTAAGCACCCTAATGTGATTGGCCATCATTGCATACATCGTGAGGTAAAAGGGCGTATCTTAGATTGTCAGAGAGGGCAAATGTTACTGCGTAAGGTAAACAGACATTTAGGCTCAAAGCTCCCATCACTCCAGTGAATGAAATGTATCCAATGATCCAATATGGCGATCGGTTTCTTGCGGATCTGTCCTAGCTGGGGTGTGTTGCAGTTTTCATGGCAAGCTGGCATTTGATGCGGTCCCAGCTGTGAGTCAGGCAAAGTGATGTCATATTTAAGTACTTCTGTGCTTGTTACGGGCGTTTCCCACATCCTCAGCTCTGTGAACTGCAAGACCATTCATCCTCTAAAGTCCTTTAATAACTGTACACACTGAGAGAGTGCCTGCATGTACACATCATTACTGTAGGTTCTTGAGACTTGGCCTTTTGTGTGTGCATGCGTGTGCGCGCATGCGTGCGTGCGTGCGAGAGAGAGAAAGAGAGTCTTTCCTTCTTCCGCCTGTCAGAATATGGATCTAGTAGTTTGACTGTCAGACACTCCTTAGGAATGTTGAGTATGCCCTGCTTTCTACTGCCAAGTACAGACTTGCCACAAAGACAGAAAGATATAAAGAGAGAGCAAAAGAAATATACATACTAATATAAGTAGCCTACTCACCAGCCAATTATTGAGGTGGAGCTAATTTTAACTACTTTAAATACTGCCTGGTAGCTTAATCAATAATATATGACATGTTACTAATCAGAATCTGAAAAGAAACTCAGATAAAAGTAGTGTAGTTAAAAGGACAACATATGCTTATATTAAGTAGCAGAAAATGGAAATATTCAAGTAAAGTACAAGTACCTTAAAATTGTCCTTAATTACAATACTTGAGTAAATTTACTTACTTAAATGTAGTTATTTTCCGCCACTGCCATGCAACAGTGGTTAATGGAAATTCACCCAAGAGTTATCAAGTCATTTCACAAAAAAACAAAAACAAATTGTCAACTTCATGGTGGCGCTAGAGGAGAAGTCCAAGCATTACAAAATTTATCAGGTCTTATCCTCTGGAGAAAATACCGTACAAGGAGTACCTGCACACTGGAATCACAGCTTCCTTTAACTTTATAAGCGACATTTCGACCAACAACGGTCATTAAAAAGCATATAAAGTGTGTAAAATATTCATAACTATTAAAAAATGTCAATATGAATATGTTAACTGGAATATTTAAAAAATATACAGATTATTTTTTCATACCAGTTGTACCTATATCCTGGGGTAAATCAGAAATAACTTATTTTTGCTCTGGGGAGCACAAATGTCTATATTTTAGGACAAGCTCTCCAGTGGTTGATGAGATATTTCAACCAAAGTAGAAGGTTCACAGCCACACTGAACAAAAACAAAGAAAAAAGATGCAGTCATCTAAACACAAACCAGCCCTCACAAAGGCCGAAAACAGATGGTACGCAGATTTTTAGACAGTATACTTTAAGGTGACATTTGCTAAATGAAGAAGAGCTTAGTTTTTATTTTAGCCTATATTTTAATTGTATCCTTGCCTATGTCTCTTCAATAGTTAAGCTATCTTTGTTAAGCCAATAAATCACGTCTTCCTCCCAGATCTGGGTGCATTCCTGTATTTTGCTGCATGAGGCCCCAAGGGTTGCTCTCACACTCTCACACAAACAGCCAGCAGCTACCACTCAATTCTGTCTTCACATGTATCTGTTTGACAAAGAAATTCATATGACCTTGTGGATTTTTTTCAATGCTTTCATTTGGGCATTTTTGCCTCAAATCAACAATGGACAGTTAGAAGGTGACAGGAAACAAGGGGGAACAGAGAGGGGGAATACCATGTAACTGGGAACTGGGCTGCAGTACAGAATCTGGTATGCATGTTGATGACTTGGCCACCAGAATGTCCCAACCATGTGTTCAGCTTTAAGAATTTGGGGCCTTTCCCTCCCGAGTCCCAGCTTCTTATTTGTCAGAATTTTCTGGTTGTTGTTTTTTTTTGTCTTTGTGATGATAAACCTTTTCATGTGTTTTACCTCTTGTTGTTTTTATCCTTTTTTTAAAAATTCTGTTTGCAACTTTGCTTCAGCTAGACACCTTCAGTACAATACATCTGTTGCTCTGCTTATCTGTATGCAACAATGTTTCTTATATGTATGGTTCCTGTCAATTAAACAAAGAAATGGAAACTAAATATCTTTCAACTGAGAAGTCGCGCTCAAAAAAGGGACATTTTGAACATCTACCATGACAACTGGGCCACTCCATCTGGTTGATTCTTTTGATATGACCAAAAGCTCCAAAACAGCTTTGGGCCTTGTGGTGAGATTGTTTTGTCAACTACATGTTCCAACATCAGTACAGAGCATTTAATATCAAAATATATTTTGGTTTTGAACTGTACAAAACAAGCAATTTGATGACACTGAGCTTCATAAAAAAAAATTACTGGGGATTTTTTGGACATTTTTCTGACATTATAGGCCAGACAATTCATTAATTAATCCAGAAATTAATCAGCAGTCTGATCCATAATGAAAATAATTGATAGTAGCAGTCGTATATGTATGACTTACACCTGCAACATTTGCCAAATGTTTTTATTTACACTAACAACTAACAGGGCTGCTTAGTTTTCATTTTCAATACAATCAATATACAATACCATCCTTCTATCTGTAGAAAAATGGAGGACGAGTTCTTAAGTTATTGATATTTTTGGATTACACTAGTTAACTTGTACATCAGCTTTCTAGCTTTTTACTTCAGACTCATTGTTTACATTTACATCACACAGATTTTTGTTTGACAGGCAAATATCCCTAGTGACTAATTTTCAAATCATGACCACACAGAAATTCTACCTTGACCTGTAAAGTCCATGTGTACTTGTCTGAGAATGACTTATCAAAGGTGACACCACAAGCTCCCGAGCCAAGGGGATTTTAAACACACAAGTTATTTTTTTTCTGTCACAGGAAACTTTTTTTAAAAATTTTAAAAATAAAACACTGCACAAGCTCACAGACATTCTGTGAGTCATTTGTCATTCGTTGCTTATGCAGCCAGTTATAGTTTACCGCGCTCCTGGCCCATACTCTGAATTTCTATCTGAATTCTCAGAGTTTTTATCAAGTTTAGTTC
>JBBPCS010000238.1:11464690-11474920 GCA_037974645.1 Hollardia meadi
GTGTGTGTGTGTGTGTGTGTGTGTGTGTGTGTGTGTGTGTGTGTGTGTGTGTGTGTGTGTGTGTGTGTGTGTATGTTCACAAATTGAGCATGTGAGTGAAAATGGTCATTTTGGATTGATACGGGATGTAATATTTTGCTAATGTAACCACTGTTGGTTCATAGAATATACTGTACATAATACAAAAACATAAAATATAACAAAACAATTAGGAACACATTTGAATAATTAATTGAACCATTTTTACAAGCTGTGTAAAGACTTTTAACTACAAACCATGTTGTTTTTGTCTTAAAGAGTACACCACCAATACAGCATTACACTTACATTTGTTTAATTTGTTACACTCATGATGAACAGTTTTCAGAAAAAGATCAAAATTGATGCAGCAGAACCTGAGAGTCTTCTTCCTTGTCAAAACATGCAGCCTACATTACCCATAATTCAACCTGACTGGTGGTTCATTTGTGTTATGCTAGTTGCGGCTAATGTAGCCTCAAGCTACTAGCCTGCAACAGACATGAGCAGCAAAAGTCTTCAACAGGCTGACTTAAGTGACATCACTTGAAGTAGGGGTGGGCGACCTGGCCAAAACGTTATATCACAACCTATTTAATCGCAATCCATGATCTAAATTTCAATCCTTTTTCTCATTTTTGAAATGCCCTCTAGACTTGAAATAGCCAATGAATTTCTCCATTTACACCATTAAAGCAAAATATTGCATCAGTTTTTTCAGCACAAACTCCTCATCTGCTATGCTGCTAGCTATAACTCACATCGCATTGTTTACAATATTTCACCAATCAGCATAGCCATCTACTACATCTAGTAATATGAGGACATTCAATACTGAGATCTCTATGATTCACCTGAAAAGTAGATTGTGGACGCCCATAAGATCGAGCACAATCTAAAATCATCAGAACACCCACCCTTAACTTGAGGCAAAAAAAATTCAGACTTTGTGCAGCTCAATCTGGAGCCACAAAAAAAGCTTTATTAGACTCGTAGGTTGACATACACAACCTACAAATATACGTACACACAAAAATATATTTCAGAAAACCCTTATGTAACCAAATTTTAAATTAGAACTCTTTGCTCATTAGAAAGACAATGTGATTCAACCCTCAGTAGGTTGTGTGGAAGAATGTCCCCCAAATTAAACTACCAGTATGTTACATCGCCCTCGCTTTCTGCACCAATATTGTTATGGTCCAGTTAGGTTGAGGCATAAAAACAACTTGGTTGTGGTTAGGGTAAGAACATGGCTTGGGTTAAAATAGTGTTTCGTCAAAGTTCCCACTCAGCAAAGACAGGATGTTTTGGGGAATTTGCTGAAATGACTGATGCTGTCATTTTTCTTGGGAGGACAGACTCAAATTTTAACCAAATCTAAAAATTGGTTAATTTCTAATTTCATTAGAGGACGAAATCTTTACAAATACAATACCGCTTGAAATTGTTTAATGAGAATGAGAGGGGATCATGTACTTTGACTTTATCCTTTGAGAAAAATAGTACTCATATTGCTATGACATCTTAGCTAATAGGAATAAACATCAAAATAAGTCATGTTACAAAGGACTTTTGTCCTTATTCAGTTTCATTCTGGCAGGATGAAAAGATGTGTTTCAGGTTAATCCAGGGTTTCTGGTCTTAGGTTGGGATCTGCTGATTGTTCGTCCCTTGTGTGTTTGGCAGAAGCAGGAGACAACTGACAGTCGGTGAATGGTAATAAGATTTTAGGCTTTAGGTGGCGCCTCCTTGAGTGGTTTAGTATTGACTGATATGAAACAGATTCTCAGAGATGGTCTGATCTTTGTTCTCTGTTTTTCTTTCATGTTCAGTGTCTCTTGTCCCTCTCGTCTTCTTCTTCTGTCTCCTCCCCATAAGCTTTCTGTCTCTCTGCTGCACACACGAAAGCCGTTGTCGTCACATTGTATTTATAACCCGGCCTCTCCCAGCAGGCCCCGGCCTCGCTGCGATTGGCGGGCTGATGTGGATGAGCCAGCTCAATATGCAGCATTTCCCATTCTCTTCACTTTCCCATCAGGAAATCAGTTCCGTCGCAGCCAAAAGAATCTGAGCGCGCACTTATGGGCAGATTATACAGTATACGCACACAACTATGCAGGCTGGCACACACATGCACTCACAAGCAGGAAGAGTGTGACGCTTTTAGGAACGCTTCAGTGTTTTCTTTTGCTCTTTTTTTTGCCGTCCTGCAGTCTTTAACTACAAAAAATATCTGATGTTGTACTAATGTCCATGACTTTTATACTCAAACTGTACGGATCAACAAGATGGAAGGTGCAGACAAGATGATGGAAGTTCAGTTTTATATCTTCACAGTTTCAGTCAAGACTACAGTTCTTGCCACAGCTTGTAAAATACTACTAACAGATCTTTTGACAGAAGCCAAAATAGGACTTTGGAACTGTTCACACTGCAACCAAAATTTCTGATAAATAACTCTATGCTCAGTCTGCTTCACCTGAAAAACCCTGTTGCTGCTCAGCGTCTTGGACAGTGATGGCTTTCCCTGGCGCTAACAGTGTGGAAGAGAGGCTGCTCTCCACTGCTGTATCCTTATTAATCCTTATTAATCCTTGGTTTAAAAGATAACGTATGGAAGCATTTCAGCTTCTATGTGTCTAAACTAATTATGGATCATTACATAAATGCTATATTTTAAATGTAGGAAGTACTCACAGTACAGAAAAAAATAATGTATAGAAGTAAAAAGTTTTGATGAATCAAGATGCATTGATGCAGTTTTATCATCGCATCGTGTGTGTGTGTGTGTGTTTGTGTTTGTGTGTGTGTGTGTGTGTTTGTGTGTGATTCTTCTCTCATGTGATTGAAGGTCATTTGACTTAGCTCACTCCTCCTCCTCCTCCTCCTCCTCCTCTCATGTCTTCTTTTCATCTTCATCTCTGTTACATTAGCTCAGTTGTGAAATAGCTTGACCTAAACATTAAAAACATTATGCGCTTGGAAATTAATTGATTTCCTTCTAGACAGTGAAAAGTGAAATGAAGGATTATAGCCATGATAGGAAAATTCACACCACATGGTATATTCAGTGGCTGTTCTGTAACAGGAGTTTGCCCAGTTTTTATGGAAATAGAAATGTTACAGTTTCCATTTTTCGGAGCATTTATCGAACTTCTTCATGTAGGATTAATACAGTATTTCAAAACAGCAGTTGGTCAAAACCACACAAGGTTTATGTAGTTGTTCTGTGGACTACACTCCACATTTTTAAATGTAAAATCTGAGCATTGCATGTAAGCCTGTCACGATAATTCCATTATCGACTTATTGTTCATCTTTATCTTATACCGTACATATATCATCATATCGAGTTATCAATATATGGACCTCAGATATGACCCGACGAAAAGTGTCAAACAAAACAAAACAGGATTGGCATTATACTGTATTGCCTATTAAGGAATGAATGACCTATGATGAATGATGAATGACCTGATCTACCCCCTTGCCCATATTAAATGATTAATATTTATTTAAAGGCAATTTTGTTAACAGTCCATTTTATTTATTGTTTTGGTTGTATGGTTTGATTTTATTTACGTTTTTGTTTTTTTAGGTTATTTTTTTTTCATTTCAATTCCAATATCTGAATGTTCTTAAGAATTCAAATTTCATTGCTCAAGGTGTGAAAGGGTGTCTGTACTCAATACCTTTAAGGTATTAACCGAAATAACCCAAAACAAAGTAATATTGAAGCTTCTCCAGTCAAACGATACTTGCATTCAATCCTATTTGTACCTTTTTGCATTGCATTTCTCTATTTGGTAATTTGGTGCGTTGAGCTCTCTCAGACACCATAAAAAATGACTATTTGAGTGGTTTTGCTCGTAGCCAATCACCATTCTTCAATTTAATGCAATGTGTGATTGTCCCACTACTGCAGCAGCTACAACTCCATATGATATTGTACTATTATTAGTATTTCAGTGTCATAAAATGCTCTTAAAATAAATATAATATTGTGTTTTGCAATTATTTCTGATACAATATATCATCCAACAAAAGTAGTTATTGTGACAGGCCTAATTGCATGTGTTCGACTGGGCATAAGGGACTATGTTACTGCTTGAGTTTTTGTACTGTTGTGGCGACTTAAACTGTTTTTAAATGTCATATATTTTTCAGATAGGTACAACAGATTATTTTGTGGCAATGTGGCATCATCTGCAGCTAAGAGGACCACATGTTTTTAACAAGGAATGACAGAAACAATGATAGTAAAGTGTTTGTTTTAGACAAAGGACTCCAGTAAAGAAAGAAAAAGAATTACATCATGTCTTGATGAATTTTATTAATGGACTGACAGGACTGCTAACTTGAAGCCTTTGTCAGAGCGCGATGCTCAACATTTTTCCTGAACCTGTTTCAGTTTGGAATAAAACATTGCAGTTCTTTTGCACCCTACTAAAATTTAGTGCAGAGGAAGAAGTGCACTTATTCTAGCAAGCTGTTTTTAGGATAACCGGGGAAAATATACAGTGTAAAACATTGTGTGATTTTAATTGGATGTTGCTGCATTTGTGAATTGATGTACTTGGGATTTTGACACAGTTTCATGAACCCAGTGAGACTCATAGCGGATCGTATTATCCTTTACTGAAGCTAAAACATGAATATGCATTTTCCTCACTAGATAATAGCATGACATATGGGGCAAGTGCCTGGTGGAGAAAAACTCCAATTAAATGTGAAGTATATTTTTAAGTATATTCATAGCCTGCATTATAAAAGCCTGAATGTAAAAAGCATTTATATTTAACCAGCCTGTCTGAGGGAAGAGACGTGGGATGCACGAGAGAGAAAAACCCCTGACGTGTATCAGCCCTTTAATGAAGCTGAAAGAATATGACAGAACACAAAGCGCAGCAAAGCAGGCAGTCTCTCTATCTCTCTCTATCTCTCTCTCTCTCTCTCACACACACACACACACACACACAGAGAGAGAGAGAGAGAGAGAGAATACAAAGACAGCTCGAAACAAAGAGGCTTTCTCTAAAGTCCTGCTGCAGACGCATCCTTTCTGAAGGACGGCACTGTACTCTCTGCATGAGTTTGAGTATGTGTTTTTGTGCATGTAATAAAGAATGTATAAGCTTCACACAGTTGACACAAACACACACTGTCTTTTTGTATAAAGTCCTGAGACTGGAATGTGTCCCGTACAAAATTGCCGTGGCCCCTGCTTGCCCTTGTTGGGCCCCTTTTGTCTCTTTTCACCTCCTGCTTTTTATATTTTCTTCTTCTCTCTTCCCATCCTGTTTCTTGTCTCTAACTCTTCCTGTTTCTCCTTGTTCATGTTAGATTTCAGCCCTCAGGACAGAGAACATGTGTATGATCGTGTGTGTGTGTGTGTGTGTGTGTGTGTGTGTGTGTGTGTGTGTGTGTGTGTGTGTGTGTGTGTGTGTGTGTGTGATTCTCCTTTGACACAGATTGCATCACTGTGGTCTCCACTGTAACCAAAGACAATGTAACAGAGACATTAAATGATAATGATTCTTCATCAGAGTTAACTCACATATTTAAACATTGTGCAGCTCAGATTTTTCTTTAAAAAGATAGAAATAAAAAGCCCTCAGAGAAAGGCTAAACCATGATTCATACTTGTTTTAACCATAGAAAATGTTTAGATACTTAATTATTGGATATTATTAAGTGCTAATTTATTAAAGTGCTACTAATTCTTAGTAGTTAACAGAAGTGTAAAAAAAACCACACAAAAAACAGCCATGCTAGCAGCTCTGTGAGCACTTTGGTACAGCTTTGAGGTAAATGCTAATGTCAATATGCTAACATATTTACAGTGACAATGTCAACATGATGGGGACGCGAATGCCTGAACAAAATTTCATGACTATCCAACTACCTTTTGTGGAGATATTTCAGTCTGGAGACATCAGTCCACAGGAAAGTTCTGTGTGAAGCTCACAATGTCATTTTGTGTTGGTCTACTTTTGAATGTGAATCATGCCTGAAGTCTGAAGTGTTATGACGTTTTAGCCAAGCTCAGCTTGTTGTGGCATGGTGTCATAAAGGGAGGTTAAGCTGCCCACTTCCACCCCATCTGCCCCATCAGCATGTCTGCACTGACTGCAGCTCACAAAGATTTAACTGTTTGATGTCCAGACTTAGTTTGACCTCAAGAAACTCAACCCTTGTCCTTCATGGATACTTTTCGACACATGTCAATGATTAATAAATGATTACTTCCAGCTACAGTACATTTTTGTTACTGGGTCTTGATGTCATAATAATGTCACCTTGATAACAGAGAAATGTTCTCTGGTAATATCCAGGGAATTCCCAGCATTATTTTTTAATTGAATGTTCTGTTTTTGTTTGGATGTGAGACAAAGTTTAATTGTGACACAATAAAAGACTTTGGAGGATTCTGACAACAAAGAACACTCTACCCAAATTGAATCTGATCTAATAGCTTCAGTAGGAAATGAACAATCAATACTCAGGAGTTTGCTGTAACCCAGTACATGCAGGTTAACTTGAATCATATGGTATAATGAAAATGAGGAGCAAAATAGCGCACATGAGAATTGCAAAATCAAACACGTATCGACATTCACAACTGATAAAACCTGATTAAAATTCAAGTATTTAAGTATCAACACATACTGTATCCTACAACAGAGTATAAGAAATATGGCAACTTCTTGTCAAATTAAAACTTTATTCTCAAAATATCACAACGTTATCTTGTAATGTTATGACTTTTTTCTCAGAAGTGCATTTTCCTGTGATTGTAGAACTTTTTTCTCAAAATATTTTTACTTTACTCTCAATATCTCAGATTTATTACTATTCCACCTTAGCATCATCAAAAACAGCTTTCACCTCTTCAGAAAAACAAAAAAAGCTCAAAGTAGAAACTAACCAACCATTTGTTTTGTAAACCAACTGTGTGATTACCTACTTATGCAGTTTTAGTTTCATAACATATATACCTTATAAATAAAGTTTAAAGATCCCCCCACACATGTATTTAGGCACACATAAAATTCTCTGTGAGTCTCACATGATATTTGTACTCATGTGCACTGATGTGTAGATTTGACACTTATTGAGCAGGTAATGGGTCACTGTGTCGGTTGACTCACTTGACTTTTTATAGCTGCTTCAGTAAACACAACACAGGTTCTTCATCATAAAAATCAATCCATGTATTCTTTTGTGTTTCTCAGGCGATGGAGAGCAAGTTGCTGGTCGGTGGAAAGAACATCATAGATCACACCAATGAGCAGCAGAAGATGTTGGAGGTGAAGAGGCAGGAGATTGCTGAGCAGGTAAACCTGTATGTTACAGTGTATGTTTATAGATTTGTAAGGCACAGAATTCAGATTTCCTACATCACAGTAAACTGTATTTTACTGTTAAATACACTTTTTAAAAAAAAAAGTAATGGTTGGTTGAACTGCGAGCAGAGAACTGCAGCAAGAAATATTGAAAATACCGAAGTTCTGGGGCAGTTTTCAACCAACAACAGAACTTTAGAGTTAAAGTTTAACCTGCAAAATACAATCAATGAAAAGCAAAAGGACCACAAACAACACAGGGAGATGCCGTTTAACTGAAACGTGACATAAATCAATGCTTTCAGACGTGTAGCGAGAGGGAGATTCAGCAGCAGATGTTGATCCAGGACGAAGAGACTCTGGAGCTGAGAGAGACTTTCACTTCTCTGCAACAGGAGGTGGAGGCCAAGACCAAGAAACTCAAGAAGGTAAAAGATGCACAGGCACTGCATCTATATATAAAATTCAAAGAAGAATCATGTGCTCACAAATGGACATACAGTACACACTTTTTTTAAACAGAAGAATAAAAACATAGATATGCTATATAGATATAGATAGGTATATTTTTTTACATGCGGACACATGTACACCCTCATTTTCTGTTCCTAATGTCAGTATATCCCTCTTTACCCTTTTGACCCCTGACCTGGATGCTAATGACCCCCTGCCTCGGACACATGCTCCGTAAATCTCAGTACCTGAAGGTTTGTCCTGCCGTCCCCTCCTCCTTCCTGGACCTCTCTCTCCCTTCGTCACTCTGTCACTTTCTATCTTGGGCCTCCTCACGCTTACCTCGCTAACCTTTTCAGTCTGTTTTCCCTTCCTTGTCGAATTGCTGACGATCTCACAGTAACTCACTGCTAAATCCCCTCAGTGCAAACCCTAAAACAACATTACGAACCTTTCAAACCCCTCCCTGCCTGTTCTTCTTACCTTCCAATCAGTTGCACGGCGAGCAGGACTAACCCCAAACAGCACATTGTGTAAGTGTGGACAACAGTGTGATTAACGATCCAGTGTTGATGCGTTAATGCGGCACATGTGCCATCTCCCCTACTCTCACTGCATGGTGCCGTCACTCTGAGGAAAAGGAGGATAAAGAGTGGAAGTTTTCATACTGACTTCAGAGCTCAGAGGACAGCCTGTGAAGCTCAGGAAATCTTTTAAGTTGAGGCAGAACTCTATGCAGAAATTTTTATAGTTGGAACAAAGAGGTTGATAAGAGTCGAGGAGCACTTGTTAAGCCGGATGTATAGCTGTATGTTAAGAGGTTGTGGCAACATAGCTTATACTGTATATAGCTGCTGTAGGCCTTGCCATAGACTTCCTAAGAAATGTAACTTTGGTTTTTCTGCTAGAGGTGGAAATGCAAAAGTTGCTGAATGGAAAGGCTAAGGCAGGGAGCACAGCAGCAAAGACCCCACTAAGAGACCCCACTGAACGAATGCAGTTTTGCTTAATATGAATTACTATGCTATAGGTATTCTGTAGTGGGACTGCAATTAACCATTTGTGTCAAGTATAAATTGTTTAATTTCATAAATCTTTGATTTAAAAGACAGGAATGGCCTTATCACAGAAAATGCTTGGAAAACAGTTACACCCATGTTTTCAGTTGATAAAGAAAAGTTTCTTACAGTGAATATAAGCATCATAAGAATCAACAAGACACCTTTTAATTTACCAGTGAAATTCCCTTGAGTATTGTAGCATAATGCCCATATGAATGTTTTTGTGAACATTTCCTTGTTATTTTTAAATGCTGTGTTTATGTACAGAAGTGTCCATGGAATTCCCTTTAAACATCTGATTGTCACTTCTAGCTGTTTTAAACAACAAATCCAATTTTGAGTATTTTTTTGAATGCCAAAAGCTGCCACATCATAGAGTTTGTGGACTGCAGAGTCATCTCTCAGGCTAACTACACCCGGGCTAAAGTCAGGATTAGCCTACTATTTTAAAGTCCATGCAATCAAAGAATGAACAGTGTGAAAGCTCGGGGGCGCAGGATGAAAGAGGAGGAATGAGCTGGAGAGAGGGAGGGCTGCCATGTTGCTGTGCTTCTATTGGCTGCCCATTTCTCCAGACACCAGTGCCTCCAGTGCTGTTGCTATGGGCAACCAAGCTGCAGCTAGTCGACCAGTTCATCAGCGACTACACTGCGCTGGACGACAGCTCTCCTCCTCACCCTGTCTCTCTCTCTCTCTCTCTCTCTCTCTCCTTACTAGCTTTATGCCAAGCTCCAGTGCATCAAAGCGGAGATCCAGGACGTGAACGACGAGCACGTGAGGAGCCGACAGGAGCTGGAGCAAACTCAGAACGAGCTCACCAGAGAGCTCAAGTTCAAGTGAGTCGAACAAACATCCAGAAGAGTCAGCAGAATCAGCAAATAGGTCTGGATGGTTCAACAAACAAAGCCCACTCCCATCACATACATGCTTCAGAGGAATTTCACTATTCCAAACATTAAGATAAGAGAGGTTCAGATAATGGATAAAGTCTGTAAGTGGGAACTACTGTGGTTGGACTGTTCCGAATTAGTTTTTGTTTTTGTCAAAAAAATTTTATGTCAGTTTGGACAAAAATGTCTGTCAGATAAATAAATGTAAATATTAGCTGTCTTGTTAATACCAGGTTTTCTCACAACTTTGAATCTAATATAATCCAATCTAGTCCAGTGTAAACTGTTATTCTATTAATCTTCCCATCATATACTGTAAAAGAACTGTAGCTCTTAAGATGTAGAGACAAAAGTATAAAACAATGTGAGGAAAAACCAACAAAACACAGAGTCACTCTACAGACTTATATATATATATATATATATATATATATATATATATATATATATATATATAGA
>JBBPCS010000238.1:11478326-11499625 GCA_037974645.1 Hollardia meadi
TGTGTGTGTGTGTGTGTGTGTGTGTGTGTGTGTGTGTGTGTGTGTGTGTGTGTGTGTGTGTGTGTGTGTGTGGTTTATGGACAGGTGCACTGGTTGGGTGGTCTCCCCTGGTGCGATGCCTCTCTTGTCACACATAAACAAAAACCTTGTCGTGACCAGAGAGAGAAGTAAATGTTGAGACTGAACATAATATTTACATCTTGCAGTTACGTATGCATGATTACTTGAGTATATGTACATGTGCAGTACTTATGTACTTGGCTGAAACTAATGATTATCATTATATTTTCATTATCGATTAATCTGTTAATTGATTAAAATGTCAGAAAACTGTGACAAATGTCCCGTTACAGTTTCCCAAGGAACCAAAGGTGACGTCTTCAAGTAGAGAAGGCACCAAATCCTCACATTTTAAAAATTGGAACCAGCAAATGTTTGGCAGTTGTGCTTGATAAATAAATAAAATTATCAAATAAGTTTAAAAATCTAAAATAATTTTCTGTCAGTCAACTAAGTTGTTAATTGACTAATCCCGCCAGCCCTACATTTGCATGAGAGCTCCGTAGACTGACCTTCTTTTATCATCAGTACAGCTGAGTATCATTTAAATTTTTTCCAAATCAGTACCAATCTGAAAATCAATACTTTTTAGTTGTCTTAGTTAGGAACAGGTTGACAGTTTTCAGTGTGAAGATTAAGATCATGTGTGGCATTTGAGGTAACCAGACACGAACAGGAGCATCATATTCCTGTAACTGATATGACAACATGTCTAAAAAAAGAATTTTAAAAACGTTTTAATTTTGCTATTTGTTTATAGTATATGACATTGTGTCACTGCTTTTATACTTTTTGCTCCTGTTACATTTGAATTTTCATCTATAATATAATGAAATATTTGCATGTATTAGTCTGTGTGATATATATCTGTCTTGCTTTTGACATCTGTTGACAGGTGCTGTAATTCACATCCAACTAGATTTTCAGTACATTCACAATCTCTTGATAAAGCTGTGTGCATGAATTCAGCTTCCATAATTCACAGTTAATGCATAGTAATATAATGGCTTGAGTTACACTTTATTTGTGGGACAATATTTTGATGCTTTGTTGTAGAAGTATTGCTAACTGCTGCTATGAGAGCTTGTTTAACAGAGCCTAATAACATGAAAGTGTGCGTTAAACAATCATATTTGTTACATTTTGTTAGGGGAGGATTTTTTGGCATTTCCAAAAAAAATTCCAATTCAGCATTTCCTGTATTTTATACAGCAACAGTGAATGATGGTCCAGCAACACTTAATAACTCAGCTATAACTGGTCATACCTGTGCTTAGCTTTTGAAGAACATATTCAGCGCATAGGAAGGAATAACATGGTACTGATTGACTATTCGAATGACCTTAAATGATCCACAAATGTGTAAATCAGTAACATGAGTTGACAAGTGTAACTGTAGCATTAGTAGAGTGAGGACTTTGTGCTCTGATGCAATCTGAGGGTCAAGTTTCTGCGAACAAAAGAGAAATATTTGTGATTGCTGCTATGAAATACCACCAGTAAAGCTCTGTAAATCAGTAAATCATAAATGAAAGTGAAACTGAATTTATGAAGGCATAAAATGAGGAACTGATAACACACAATAGATAAAGATTGGAATAATAAATGATGTTCAGCTGTTTTAAGATGAGCTACAATCGGGGAGGATCCTTCATCATATCAGACAGATTACACATACTAGAAGTTATTTATAACATCATAAAAATTGCTTTTGATGCCAAGCAAATATGTGCACAGGCTTAATGAGTGTATAGAGATGTAGGAGAGTGTGTACCGCACTCTGCCGTCCCCTTTGATATTATTGTCCACTGACTGAATAGACTTTTCTAATTGCCTTTCTCTTCTCTCTGTCTCTCTGCTAGACGTCCTTTATTGAGGCTCCTCTGTCCTGTGTGACCCCCTGACACAGAGAGGTATGACCACACACGCATTCACATACAACACACCCTCTATAAGCAGGGGCACAGTGCCTTTAGTAAAACTGAAGCATTCAGCTATGTTTATGTCAAACCCTATCTTAAATCAGAAGTTAGTGGAAGACTGAGAGTGTATCCACTGGTTCAGAGTGTATGTATACAGAGCAGTGTGTGCTGTTTGTGCGTTTGTTTCCGTAAAGCTCAGCAAATGTCAGCCATAATAAAACATCATGGTGCAACAGCAGTGTACATTGCCACCCACACAAACATGCAGTCAGCTGTATATACCTTTTCACTTCTGTTCCCTTCTTTTTCTGTCTTTTCCCTCTATACTTTTTTTAGCTGAGCTCTTAAAGAGGCGACTTTAACCGGCAGAGAACAAAAGTAATAACTTTCTCTGTCAGTTATAGAATTTCCACTAAGTGTGTTTGGTATTTTATTTCCACCATTGGAAACATACATGTTCTCTGTTCATGATGACTCTGGAATATAGTTGTTTGTTTTGTGATCAAAGCTCTTTATCACCTTAACATATAGATGTTCACATCCCCCGACATGATTAATTGTCATAACTTTGGTAATATCTCAATTTGAATTTTTCATCCAGTCCCACGATCAGATCACAAAATTTAATCTTTCCAATACTTTGGTTTATGAAAGAATATCTGCAAAGCTAAAGACATTCCCATCAGCCATCAGTTTAGTGCTAATTATCATCTGCATGCTAACACAGTAAACTAAGATGGTGAATATGGTAAATGTTATACCTGCTAACCAGCGTGTTAGCAATATAATTGTGACCATGTTAGCATAAAGCTCAAAACACTGCTGTGCCCAAGTAAATCCCCACAATGCATGTTTGCTTCCACCCTGTCTCCAAATAATTTTAATTGCACCATCAAACAAACGAAAAGAAATGAAATTCCTTTTTGTATAATTTTATCATTATCCTCTCATGCTAAGTTTGATGGGAAATGGTAAAAAGCCAACCTCCTGTAGCTTTAATATTTTTCATAAGCCTATATTTTATTGTTTTAAGTCAGCTGCGGGTGCACTATTCATTTATGAAGCAGTAACCTGAATACAAGTCTGTTTAATTTTGACTTTACTTTCTGAAAAAAATGTTTCGATCTATTTCCTGTACTTTGTCCCAGCGATTGGGAAAACAGTGGCCAAGCTGTTCCCAGCCATTTGACATAGTTGGGAGTAATTGTGGGGAGGGTAATTATATCTAAGATGGTTTAAAGCTTTTAGAGTTAAAATAGGAAGCAAACCTCACAGACCAAATGTTCCTCCATGTCAACTGCTCACGAACAGACACAGACAGATGGACACACATAGACAGACAGACAGCGTGTAGTTATCACTAAGTCCATGCTCAACATAACAATTTACTCAACGTGGGAGTCCAATGTTGTATCTGGTGGGACTTTTGGAAATGGTCATAGCTCTTTTTTTGGCCCGTGTGACATCCAGTCCAATCAGCCCTTCAGTAAAGTCAGAAGTATCCTCAATAAAACCTCTCAGCAAACTTTTCACTGACTCACATGCATCCACCTGTTTAGATGCCTTCTTTTACTGCTGGTTGTCCTTCAAAGGAATAGTTCAGCATTTGGGAAACTAGCTTACTCACTACTGTCAGCAGCACCTCAATAGTAACAAAATCCACCTACCAGCACCTCTAAAGCTCACTGATTAACACGTTATATCTAGTGTGTTGAATCCATACAAAAAAGCAGAATAAAAGGGATAATTTTTCGTTTTACAGAAGTAATCAAGCTTTTATCTAACTCTTTGCCAGAAAGCGCATTTCCCAAAATGCCCAACTACTGCTTTAATACTTAATCGTCTATTTTATTCAAGGACATCTTGATAATTGAGGACAGGGTCAGCAGATGGACAAATAATCAACAACATGGCAGGGTCAGGGTGGTCAAGTAGTCTTGTTGTCTCCCCTCCTATGAGAGGATCAGTGTGTCCCAGTTTACAGGTACTATCAGATACATAGCCCTGATTCCAAAAAAGTTGAGATGCTGCATAGAATGTTTAGCCTGAATAGCCTTATGATACTATACAGCTGTTTTCACATTCATTGCTGAAAATGTAAATTATCCTCTGTACTGAAAAATCTGATTTTAAGAGGGCCAGGTGGGCCAGGCAGGCCAATGAGCATGATTTGTGACATCACAAATAGTTTAGAAGCCAATCCTGGTCCAATATTCAGCAAACACAAGTGTGATGTGGAAACTGGAAGCCTCCAGTACACATACGCTGAGAATGGACTTTACAGTGAAGTAGAAGACATCTTGTGTTCAGCAGTTCAACTTATGAATATGAAAATGTTCTGAAAAATATGAAAAATATTTGCATATTCATATATCCTAAAATTTTAAGCCATTTAAAGGATATTAATGGGGTGATTATACTTTTTTTCTGTAAAAACAATGACACACACACAGAGAAGTTTTATGCATGCCTTAATTCATATGTGGATATTTGATAAAATGAGATGTTCTCAGGATGTCTGGACAGGTTTTCTACCGGGGCATTTTGAAGAAGTGGCATGACTGTCACTCCAAGTTCCCTACAGAGTATATTTAGGTTCGAGACTAGAGTACCTGCTACCAACAGCCTGTGGAATTTGTGTGTGTGTATGTGAGTTAGAAAGATGAGTGAAACAGCTGTATAAAGATGTATGGCAATGTGAGAGAGTGTGTGTCTCTGAGTGAGTGAGTGTGTGAGAGAGTGACTGAAAGAAGGAATCCTTCTTTTGTCTGGATGAAGCATGAAGTCTCCCGGGAAGCTTTCAAATCCTCTCTGGAATGTGCGTGCGTGCGTGCGTGCGTGCGTGCATTTACACATGGATTGTAAATATTTGTGTGTGTGTGCGTGTGTGTGTGTGTGTGTGCTTCTGTGTCAGTTTTGTGGTGTAGTGTACTGTAACTATTACCATGGTAACTGATATCCTCTGCTGTGTCACCTGACAGCTGGTTGGTTGACAGCTTGCTTGCTTGCTTGTTTGCTTTCTTTCTTTCTTTCTTTCTTTCGTCACTTTCCCCCTGGGATGGTAAAATTCCACTGGCTTCCCTTTCGTTCTCCCCCCCCTCTTTCTCTGTACCCTTGTTGTCTAAATGCCAGCCTACAGGTCAGATTTACCAAGCACTCAACTCATCCTCTGGTGGCCCTGAGTTTCACTCTGAGCCTGCCTCTAGTTTGTGTGTGTGTGGGTGTTTGTTTCGGAATGCATCCAATAGACCTGTCTCTAAAAATAAAACTTTAGTGACAAGAGGCCCGGTTTGTCAGTGTCATAGTTGTATTGTCTGTCCAATTTTTAACGTTTATTTAAATTTTAAGTCTCTTTTTACTATGTTAAAGAAATCACATCTGCTAGAAACTAGGAGAACATTTTGAGAATCATTTGAAGTTGCTCTCGACCATATTTCCTGCAAAATACAAAACGGAAACACAAAACATTAAACAATGCTCATACAGTCAAAACGTACGTGGGAGAAACAAGATGAGGACTGAAAATGAAAATGAGGTTTAAGCTAACTCTGGTACAAAACATCAAATAGTAACAATTATGTTTAATATTTTAAATGGTTCCTTATAAATCAATCAAATCAAATATCAAATAGTAACGTCTATGATTTCTTTTTCTTTTTTTTTAACCTGTCCTGTCCAGCAACATAGACATGCAGAATGATAGATCTGGATTCCCTATAGTGCCGGGCAGATTTGCTCTGCAAGGGAGGAGTTTAGCATACTCCACCTGTTGCATAAACTTTTTTATTTTTTTTATTTTATTTTTTTAATTATTTATTTATTGTGGAATTCGGCAAGGGAACTGGACGTCTATGATTTCAATTGCACCAACTATTGGTCTGACAGTATGACGCACTTCCAGCTGACTTTGTCGGAGGTCAATCAGAATATCCACACACATATTTGAGCTGCAAGAAACTGAAGCAGTCTTCAGATCGATCATAGTAGGATTGCATCATTAATTATTTGACCAAAAAAAAATGGCTAAAATGTTTTTCACCTCACTGGAGCTTAAAAATGTTTCATGGTGTTAAGAGATTTTCAAGACTTGAATGGAAACCCAGGTGCTGAGTTTTTCTGCTGTTTTCTGTCTCGTGCAGGATGGTGATGGAGGAAGGGGGGCAGAGAGACAGAGGGAGGGGGACTCCAGTAACAGCAGGAGCAGAGGGGAGACAGGTCTTTGTGGAGCTTGGTGAGTGACTTTTGACCCCAAATATAAGCCTTACATGGCCTCTGCAAGGCACCCAAGTTGGAGTTTTTCTTTTCAACCCAGTTATTTCTTTGTTTGTCCTGTGCTTTAAAATGCAGGAGCACGTAGATTTCTGAAACTTAGTTTTTCATACTTAAAAAAATGAGCTTTATTCCCTGTTGTGGAAAATGTTGTTAACTCCATCAATGGCACGCGGAGAAAAGGACGTTTATTGTGGTTATGGTCTGAGTTGATGAGACTGTCTTGAGCCCAGAGATTTTTCTCCATTACAAATGCATAATGACCCAGCAGAGGTTATAAATGTCTTCTTTTCATCACAGGTGACCAGGACTTCGATGCCATTTGTCTCTCTACGTATCGAACAGCCTGCAAGCTCAGATTCATACAGAAGAGATGCAACTGTAAGTAAAACCAAAATAAGCTGTTTAAAATGGATATGTGTGAAGATTGCTTAATTTCACTGACTTCACTTTTGTCAAACCAGTGCATCTGATCGACATATATAATGTGATTGAGGCTGTGCGGGACGCTGGTCTGAATGCCGTAGAGCTGAACGCCTGCATCTCTGTGACCAGACTGGAGAATTTGGTGTCCTCCCTGTTCAACCAGCTTAGCAAGCGCCTGCCTACCACACACACCATCAACCCGAGAGAGAGCACTGCCCTGTTAGTCGAATTCTTACTGGCTGCCATTGACAGGTAACTACAGAGAAATGTGGCTCCTTAAGAAGGAAAATTGTGCTTTTGGATGCCCTTCTTACACCTTGACATCCTGCTGTTTAAATGTGAAATACACATGTTGTTTTGTGTAAAAATGAGGGTGACATATACTGTGCTTTAGTGACATATGTGTTTCTGTTTACGTGTTTGTTTCAGTGAGCCAGACAGCCGTCTGACGGTGCTCACTGTAAAGGCGATGTTGGCCGTGCTGTGTGGAGGGAAACTTGTAGATAAACTCCGTTGTGAGTACCAGTTGATACCATTACGACTGACATGGAATCTGTTACATATGAGTGATCTTACATTTCCCAGAAATACATTCCCAAGGAAATTGACATGAACCTACTGATGTCACATTTCGGCTTTGGGTGTAAACACAGAGATTGAAATACTGATAATGATAGCATAATGGGAGTAAGAGTATGCATTTCTCTATTTGTATTATATTTTTTGCATGTTAGAGCAATGTAGACAGTGCACCTATTAAAAATGTAAATATGCATATGTTGGCACAATTTTACAGTCGCTTGATAGAATGTTAAATTTTTGTTGTGTGTTGTTGGCTAGGGTGCTCATTGCAAGGTTTTCCTGACAAATGTATCATTTTCCATTAATTTTTCCACATTTTCAAAGCCAACATATTGCTATAAATATAATATAATAATATATAATAAATATAACTCAATCTATCAGTATACTGTATGTGCCACCTTGTGGAAAATGCCTGCCAACGCTGCTGTTGGCTCATGTTATTCCTGATCTTTCATTAATAATCCAAAAAATGGGCGTTGGGCTTCACACTCCACTGAGAATCTCATTTATGAAGCACAACCTCCTTTTTGTCTACTTAAGTCCTTCATTAATAATGTTGTGGGGAAAAGAATGTGTTCACAAAGTCTCATTATGGAAACTAACTTTCCATCTGGGGACAGAAAGCTTGTCCCTAAGACATTAACCATTAAAATGTAGGTTAAGATTTAGTTCTTGGTTAAAATCAGGGTTAGGATAATGGTTCGGATTAAAGCTTGTTTTATGCTTGACGCATCCGCGAGGGACAAAATGGAGAACTTTGAGGAGCTACTGGTGGCTGGTAATGTTAGCTAGAACAGCTGGGTAGCTATCTGCCTAGAACAAGTATGTAGCTGGTGTTGGCTAAATCTGTAATGACATTATGTAGGCTGAAGCAACTGTTGATAAAAAAAATCAGCTTCTTGTAGTGATACAATTTACAGAAAACAAACTACTGCAGCACGGATAACTATTCTAGTTATTTAATCCATCACATTTCATGGGGGTCGCCATGTTGTAAACAATGAAATTCTTCTATACTTCTGTGAAACCGTGCTACAGACGTGATTTTTCGATACACTGCCCCCTACAGTTTGGGAGAATATTGGTTCGGCATTGTAGTGTGGATAAGGTTATGCTTGGTAGAAGTCTGAAGGGAATTAACATGATTTATTGCAATGCTTTTCTAATTGTGTGTTTGTGTGTGTGTAGATGTGTTTTCTCAGGTATCTGACTCAAGTGGCGTGTTGGTGCAGTCCAAGTTTGATGCTTTTCTAAGGGAGGCTCTCAAACTGCCCACCGCTGTACATGAAGGACCATCCTTTGGCTACACACACACCTTAGCACGCTCATGCTTCCCACAACAGGTATGCTCACACACCTTATCCATCTGTTATTATATAGATTTATTTCATAGTATATAGTAAACCAGATAGTTTCTATTTGCCTGCTATTTCTAATAATGGTATTATGTTATCTACAGCGTTTCTTCAACAACAATGCAAAACAATCCTCTGCACAGGATTATAGGAAATTAATCTGATTCTAATGGTTCAGTTTTGTTTTGGGGGCTGGGGTTTATTGTGACTTTTTTTGTTTTTAAAGATTTTTGTCTTGTTATTGTCTTTGATGTAGAAGAGAGTGATGCTCAACATGTTCCTGGACATTGTTGTTGACCCTCCTCCGTTTCTTGTCTGGCTGCCCCTCATGCACCGCCTGGCCAGTGTAGAGCATGGTACACACACACACACACACACACACACACACACACACACAGGCACCACAGACATATGCACAGACATACTGTATCAGCTGGCCAATTTTATTGTCTGAAATTTAATTACATTGCGTTAAGTGGAGCAATGCTTGTTTTTATAGGCTGCATTTTTACATATATTTGGCCTTCAGTTTAACCTAATTTTGGTATTGGTTTTGGCATTTTTATTTATTGTTATTATTTTTAACGATAATTTTTAATGTGTGTGTTCAAAATGATTGTTTTCTTTTACGGCAACATAAGCTGCATCAAACATTTTTGTTATCACAGTTCTGATAAAAAAGTTTGATGCATTGTCAAAAATATGTCTAAATCTTCAATATTTCAAATATTGATACCAATTTTGGCCACAGAAGTCAAGTTTCAGTCTGGCTCAAAATACATCTCAATCTTAGACTTTTATTTATCAGGAGGAGATGTTTTTGCTCTTGATCAACCTATGTTGACAGATTCTGTCTCTCTCTCTCTGTCAGTCTATCATCCCGTCTCCTGCTCCTACTGTCGCGGCAATGGTATGATGGGCTTCCGTTATCGCTGCCTCCGTTGCCGGGGTTACCAGCTCTGCCAGAACTGCTTCTGGCGTGGCAAAGCCAGCAGCTCTCATAGCAACCAGCATCAGATGAAGGAGCACTCATCTTGGGTGAGCCACTGTGTGATTACTCATTCATCTCACCAGGGGGCACTTTATGTTTTGTGTGTGTGTGTGTGCGCGCGCGTGCGTGTGTGTGCGTGCACGTGTGTGTGTGCACTCTTGGACCTCAGTCATTGTAAAGAATCATTCTGAATTATAGACTTTGACAGTGGGGCAAAGAAAGACATAACATGACATGACATTTTGTCTGATCCTCACATATCCAAAAGACTGTTTGAGGGTTAAGATTTTAGGTTTATTGTTAGAATTATTATTAGTTTAAACTGTTTAAAATGGAGCACTTTTGCCACTGTTGAGTGAAATCCCGTTGGCTGTGGCTTCGGGCATTTTCAATGGTATAACTGGAAAACTGGGCATGCTTTTCATCATAGAAGTAGATCATGAAATTGTGATATTCATTGAAACTTCGGAAGTACCTTCTAGTTTCCCTTTAGCCCTTTTTACACAGAGATTGTGCAATATTGCCGTAACGAAGACCCTTCTCTACGCTGCCTTGCCCTGTTTATTTACACTGAACAAAACAAGGGCATCATAACGCTGCCGCACTGTGTGATTTTAGATAGCAAGCCGGCTTTCCACAATTAAAAGAGGCATGACAAGTAACACAGCAGCATCATAGTCTAGCATGACATTTTTACATGCACGATGAGCAGCGCTTTGTAAACAATGGAATAATATGGCAATAACAATCATTTACCATCCCTGTTATGTGGCGGATGATCTTGTCCTCTGCTGGAGGGTAAGTAACTCCGGAACCTTGCGTTTTCTCCACAATTTGTAAACATTTTTGGTTGTTTTTCTTCTTCTTTGACTTAGCTAACTGCTTCTAGCTGCTTTTAAATCTCCCTGTTGTGGGTCGCACAAATAACATGTCAACAAAACTCGCCTCGCCGGCTCACTCCTTTTATACAGACGTCGATTTGGTGCTGTTACTACCTCCACTGCCTTCTCAGAGGCAGAACAACTTTGACCCCCCCATTAAGCCTCTGTAATGTTTATACAGACGGTGAGGTGCAACATTGAACAGGCTGTGTAAAAGGGGCTTTTGACTTACAGCTCGATCTGAACTGTGAGTTTTGAGATCCGTTACACCCCTAGTTATTATTGAAGAAATTATGTATTAATAGATGGAAACATAGTTGTTGAATTATTCATCACCAAGGCTTGGCATAATTTGTCTTATTAATGTTTCAGGGATAAGTCTCTTCTCAAGTTCAGCTGCTGCCTATCCAATAGAGCCTTCTCATCACAGTAAAATCATCTTTATAATACTCAACATACTTTACATATAATTTCCAACATGATTCAGTTGACTCTCTCCTTCTATCTCCCTCTCCTGTCTCTTTGATGAGGTGTGCTGCATTCAACCGTGTATGAATCCAGAAGTTGACGATAATTGTCTGATCTTTAATCTCTTCACTGTACAAGTGTGGCATTATGAATTTATCCACACATCATAAAATGTACAACAGGGATTAAGTTGTATGTTAGATATGCATGTTGTTGAATATGTCATCCTTCCCTCTAACCATCCAGCCAACTGTTATATATTTGGGATCCCTATTAGCTGTTACCAGAGCAACAGCTTTCCTTCCTGGGGTCCATAGAAAAAGAATACCACAATTCATTGTGATTATGTTGATAGAATTTAGTGAAAGTAATTTTACATTTATATTCATGTAAATACTATATGAACATACATAAGAAATTAAAATGTGCTTTTAAAAAAAGTTCAATATATATATTACAGATCGATAGACGGACAGACAGACAGACATCTTAAAGGATTTCCTCAAGTGAAATATATGGGGAAAACATACTGCACCTACAACAATGCCAATGTCAAAACAGTCAATAGTCAGTCAAAGAAGATATAGTATTGTAGACATGACACAGAGTAACATGTTGGCGAGACTCCACAAGCCACACAGATTTTTATGAGGAAAGTTTAGCTGTTTTATCCATGGAGTTCAATCCTGCTCTTGAATGCAGTTAATATTGCTGCAGACAATATGGTTACAAATGCTACATGCAGTCTATGAACGTTGACCAGATACTTCTGTGTCTCTATATGTGTATAGAAGTCACCGGCTACGAAATTTGGCCGAGCCCTGAGCAGGACTCTGGGCTGTGTGTCATCCAGAGAGCCCCGCCATCCAATTTACCCAGAGGAACCTGAAAGGACCCTCAACCTCACTAACATAGTGTAAGACCTCACAACATTCACTGACAGAATTGCTTGGGAATAGTCCATTTAAAACAAGCCTATGTAACGTTTAAATGAAAACGCAGCACATTCCTTGTTTGAATTGGTTCAACCCCCAGGTCCTAATATCAGCTAATGAATGATAGATATACCTGTGTAACTGGTGTGACTAAGTTTATGAAACTTTATGCCACATTTATGCTACTTCTTAGCTATCACAGGTAAACATTTTGATGATTTTATCATAAAAGTAGAACGAGAAAACTTCTTGTACCTCTCTAAAAAATATACTTTTAGTTTCCTGCTTTTGGTCGATTTCGACTTACTTGAATTGAATGTACCATTATTACGTAGTTATCACTCGTGGCCACAGTGGCTGCTGTTGAGCAAAAGTTACATAGTGTTGCAGTCTATTACATTATAAATAGCACTGTTATCGTGACAATATGTATGGGAACAATGTCAAATGGTATTTCTCAAGTCATGTTTACAGAAGTAGGTCAATATGCTTAGAATAGAACAGAAAATGGTTTATTTCAGTCTTTTAAGATTTAACACACACACAAGACTTTTAAGAAACAAACAAAAAAGGAATAATAAAACTAAGAAACTAAGAAGTATTTGTAACTTTATTTTGCAAGTTTTTAATCAAAATTTTATTGGAATGATTATCAACAACATTTTATAAAACTGTAACACAATGTAATCATATTGGCATGATACTATTCCTCTAAAAGACTATACACAATAATACAGAATTACTGCCCAGCCCTATATGGAAGTACATATAGCATTAATGCTGCATGAGCAGTAGGTTAATGTTTGGTCAACTTTTGAAGGGCTTTGTATAAGCTCTAATGGTAATGTTAACACTGTAACGGACACATTTATTTACAAAAAGTGAAACATTTACTGCCAAGTAGCAGACTGTAAAATAACATTTTGGTTAGTTATCACCCATCAGTTACATATACACACAAAGTTCAGATAACATGAGACCTCAACAGTCCCACCTCTATCGCCAACTACTTTGGTTGCTCCGCCCCTTGTGGTGGATCCACACTGTTTGATTTTTCACTTGGTCAATACAGACCTACAAGCACTGGGTACGTACAGTATTCAGTCCTGCACACAGGGACTGCACTTAGCTCATATGTAAGTATGCTCATAATAATGATGCTGCTTCACCTTCTACTCCTCTTACAAACTTTTCTGAATTTTTGTTTTTTTCATTTCCCCTCTGTCCCTCTCCTTCTTTCTGTCTTTCTCTCTCTCTTTGCCCTGTCTGTGTTTGCTCAGACTAGTACAATTTACGATTGCATGATTGCACTCAAAAGCATGTGACAGTGCGTTAGTATGTGAGTGTGAGTGAAAGAATGTGGGCTTTCTAATAGGCAGGGCTTTGTGTTTTAATGTGTTATCCTTACTCTGTGTTTACACTGTTGATAATATGAGTCTAATACAGTGTGTGTTTGTGTGCAGCCCCGCTCGCCCCATTAGGAACACCAGTGAGGCCATGTTGCTGTCCTCATCAGCGCCCGAGTCCTCCAAAAGGTAAAGCCTGACATAAAAGTAGAAAAATACCAGTTTATTGTTTGTCATCTCAATAGAAGTTTGAGATTTTGTGGAGCTTATTGACATAATGATGGTTATGAATTTCTTGAGTCAGCATAAATTGGGTTTGAGTCCCTGGTTCCTCGTAAATTATTACTCATTCTTGACAAAATTTTCACCAATCACCATTTTCATTTTGCTGATTAGATTTGATGAAAATTATTTTTTTATGCAGGAATTAGTAACAAGATGAGTTAAAGAAAATAGAATGTAAGAGAACTAGAGCTGAAACAGTTTCACAGATTGACAGTGTGCCGGGGACCCCAGGTGTGGGGGTGGGGGTTTTAGGGGGACTGATTGCTGAATAGATTAAATTGATAGATTAAAAAATAAATTTGATCCTATTCCCTAATTTAAAAAAAACCCAAACATTAGAGACATTAAATGTCTCTTTCCATTTTGAGAAACGATGGAGGACTGAAAACACCAAGGACAATGATGGAAATAAGTCCAGGATTTTATTATTCTATTCCTGACACAGTCTGATATGATGTATTTTACAAATACATTACATGATATTACCAATTCAAAATGGCATGATTTTTTTCTTCACACAGAGTGCAATATAACACATAAAATGTGCTGGGACATGCAAAATGCTTAATGAAAACATGCAAGAAACGACATTTCATTGTTTTAATATAAATTAGCTAAGTCATTTAGTTAATTAGAAGATAATTTAATCAAAATAATGTAAATTCTCAGTGTATATATGTTATGTCCTGTCTCCTATCCAGTTTGGCAGCCGCTCAGCGTATGAATGAGGAACATGCTCTGATCGCTGCGTATGTGAATCGCCTCCAGAGCAGCCCACGGTGAGAGAGGTGACACAGCAGGGGGGTGGTTACATAAGGGAATCAAGGAGGGTGTGAAGAGGAGAGCAAAGTGCAGTAGTACAGCTAGGCCTTAAGTTAATCAGACTGTATCTCACCATTATAGTGGAAAGTAAAGATCAAGTAAAAGCAAAAACAGCAGATGATCTGTGGGAGCTGGATTACTGAAGTGGCTTGAATTTAGGCATTGTGGGCAGGATGGAAGGAAACTCTGAGCCAGAGAGAGACGAACATTACTAGAATGCACAAGGAAATATAGCACCAGAAGTTAACTCACAAATGAGCGGCCACGATACTACCAACATAGCTGACTGAACAATCTGGCGACGGGTGCTTGGAGGACTGTGGTTCTTATACTGCCAGTGATGAGTTGTTTGGAGACAGGTGAAGCAGGAGACCAGGTGCAGCCAGTGAGGGAAGCCACGCCCACGACGAATCACAGATACACAACACTGAGAGGGGAGGGAAGAGAGGAGGGACAGACAGCAAAGCACACAGACACGGGAAAGTACTGAGGTCCGGCCAGAGCCGTGACAAAATCATGAAAAACTGAACTCAGGTTGCGCTGTCCGCTGTGTCTCCTCCAATCACAGGCCAGTGATTTAGAAACTGCTGTCTATGATCAGCCCCTGGTGTAACGTGTACACTCAGTAGTCAGTCATGTGTAACAGTTAAAACAAGAGAATGTCCCAGCAGCTATTTCAACATCATCGATGTGCCCTAGCCTCATTTAGTCACTGAACAGAGGTTTGTCAATAGCACAAAGCTTGAATGTAGAGAAAAAAATGCTGCATCCAGTGTCTTTTTTTCAGAGCACTACTCCTTTTTTGTGCAGCTGCTCTGCTCACTTTAAGTTGAGAACGTCTGAACTTTTGAAAAAGATGATGGTGTTGTCACTCTTTTTCAGACAACTAATCATATATTTGACTCTTCAAACAGGACTCTTCACCTGTCACCCTGGTAACCAAGAAATTGGAGGAGAAGTTTGTTCTGGTTGTGGCTGTCTATCTTGAGCTGTATCAGACAGAAACAACCATAACAGACAGAAAAGCCCATTTGTTTGGAGCAGATCGGTGCATATTCAAACACAAATCCATCTCACTCCTTGATCTGATTTTAGTTTTTTTTAGGTATTCACACTGAAAAAGTACATTGATCTTGCATGTTTACAAAAAAACATTTTGTATTATTGATGGAAACTGGCAGCAGGCTTGACAGAACATCATTTTCCCCTAAAAGCAATCCATAATCCACTTATTACAGTGTTGGCTATATGGGGTTGGCATGTTCCTCTATCTCTGGGTGCATAGTGGTAACATTATATAGGCTCCCATTTTTCATATACAGCTGCTCACAGGGGTCATTCGACACATTCACACTGCATATGAGTATTTGACAGTTCAAGAAAATATAAATGATCATTAGTTAATGTTACTGTCAGTAAGTTGCTGATTTCTCTGCTCTCTGTGTGTGTCAGTAGTGTTGACAGTCCCAGCAGGCAAGATGAAGAGCACAAATTGATCGCCCGCTATACCTCCAGGCTGGCAGAGACTGACAGCACAGGAGTGAGTCAATAACACCTTGTTTTCTCAGGCACAGTCAACTGAATAAACATAAACACATAATTTGGTACTTCGGTGTTACCCAAACACAGAGCTCAACAGGCTCCAGTAATGTTGTGTGTCTTTCAGGTGATACCTAACCGGAGCATCAACTTTGATGTGAACAAACAGAAGAGGGAGCTCATCGCTCAGCTGGAGTGCAAAAACAGGTAGAAACCTGTGAATAGTTGTTGAATTGTTCATTTGAAAATATAGTTTACAAAACTTGATGAATGATGTGCTCTAATAATGAATGTATTGTTTGTCATGTGCAAAACATGAAAAACAAACAAACCGTTACCCTATTTAGTACTATTGAGCACATTTAACATATTTGTTCTTTTTGCTGAAAGAAAGGTATGTAAGGTAATATATGGTAATAAAGGTGTGTACAGGTGTATTTCTGTTCTTATGTACTGTATGTGCTTAATGTCTACAGTATGCATATATGCATATGTTTGAGTGTGTGTTTTCCATATGCTGATTCACAGTATAATCCCTAAATCTAAGATGTACTTTGCTCCAAAAAAAAAAATCTGCAAAAGCCTGCAGAACCATGTGTGTTTTATTATTTTTTTCTGTTCAGTCATGTATTGTCCCACGGCCTCAGCTGACAAGTATGTTTTTCATTTCCCAGAGAAATCTTGGCAGAGATCAAACGTCTCCGTGCAGAGCATGACGCAGCGTGTCAAGCCAGCCCGGAGAAGGGCAGCACCAACCCAACCCTTCTGGCCGAGCTTCGTCTGCTCAGGTAAACAAAGACTGCACCATAGACCAGACTGACAAGGAACTGGGTAGTCTGATCTGCTCCACGAATATGGACAATTGTTTGTTTTTTTGTTTAAACTCCAACCTTATGAGTCATACCTACCAAAATTACGTCCAAACATAATTTGTTTGGACAATCAAAGATTGTCATCCCCAACCCCCGAGTTTCCGGCATTGTGTGTCATAGTGTCATTTGGCGAGATATCTGCTGTGTTGCTTTGCCGCATAGTGGGTGAGTGCTTTATGGCAGATGGCAGTGACAGATGGTGGATTTTGTGAAAAGCCAATATAAAAATCACTTCCAACATGTTTATACTTTTTCAGTTAAAAACAAAAAATCAAAGGAAGAGGAGGGAAACGTGACATAAATATTCTGCTGCAGTAATGATGAAGGATGCTGGTGGTTGGTGGTGTGACACAGCAGCTTTAAATCCGCTGTGTATATATTTTCATGATATTTATAGCATTATAGCATCTTCAAACTTAGCAGTATGCATTGCTCTGTCGTTTTGATTAGGGCCTTTGGGGGGCGCCAAAATCTAAAGTTTTCAATTTATATACAGGGTGGCTTTATGAACTTTTCATCCAATGAGCAAATTACAGTCATTATCAGCAATATTGACATCTGGAGTTCTCCAATGGTGCAACCTCTTGCAACTTTTAGTCTTTTCCATCACTTCCTTTCATACCATTTGATATTAATGTGAACCAGCCTCTACATCGTCAGTGTAAGTGCAGGTTAGTCAGCTAGCTAATGGTGTCTCGGGTTTATCCTTGTTTGTTCATCTTCAAGTTTTTTTTCAGCACGTATTCAGGACAAGACATCATTATTGAAGGAAATTTCTAGTAAAATTTGTTAATTAATACAGATAAAATGATTATTTGGAACTTTCTGTCAATCCCACTGGTGAAGCTTTACTTTTGGATAACAATGACTCAAAACTGGAGTTACTGTATGACTCAGACTGTTCTTTTTCTTGTTTATTTACTCATTTGTCTTACCATGTGAAGGAGAGCCAGGAGCTGCTTTAATGTCCCATCCAGACCACATACTGATTGGAATAAAAGATTGTAAACGTCTCTATATGCTTGTTAATCTGTTATGATGTTGGTTAAGCTAACCTTTAAATCTTGGCCTCTTATTCTGCCAGCTTAGTGTAAATAGTAAGAATTTGTCACTTTGATGTACTTTTACAATTTGTAGTCTGCATGGTGAACATCCCTGCCGCGTCATTTGAGGACTGGTATTTGTCAGTCTTAATTGTATTTTGCTTTATTTGGTTTATTATTTGTTTTCAAGGTTTTGTGGTCTCTCGTATGCTCATGATGCTGTCACGCTCCTGTCATCTAGCTCAATAACATCTTATCTCCACTGAGTCTCCTCCTCCAACCCTGAAACAAAAAAGTCACCCAGGAAAATGTGAAGGATTTTTGACATTGTGTTCTTTTGCCTTTGATCTCCAACCATTAATGTTTCCATGTGTTTCCATGTGTTCTCATGTGATTGCTTGATTTTCTTTGACAATGCTCTCTCACCTGGCTTCTGCTTTTTTGGAGCAGTGATCTCCTGGGAGTCTTTCAAAGATGATATTGTGCTCAAAAGCCTTCTTGAGTACCATCTGCTTCTTATTTCGCTAACCAGGGGACTGTGTTTTATCCACTCATAAACCACATCAGATAGAATGTGTTAGAATTCACCCAAGGCAACTTTACATTTACGCCTTGCACAGGAAAACCAAACGATACTGTTTATGTGGCTTAGTGCAAATGAATGTCTCCTAAATCAAATCTGGAGATGCAAAACATGAGAAGTGTAAATGAGTACTGTAAGTTGAATCCTGTTGCCTGTCTGTATTCTTGTACCATTGTAACTTAAACTTTTTAAAATTTTAATTGTGTACTCTGCCTTCTGTGAGTCCTTCGGTTCTTTTATTGCTGCCTCCTGGCACTCTTTTATTTGACAGTAATGGAGGGTTGGTGTGTGTTGCAGACAAAGGAAAGATGAATTGGAGCAGAGGATGTCATCTCTGCAAGAGAGCAGGAGGGAGCTGATGGTACAGCTCGAAGGACTGATGAAGCTGCTCAAGGTGACAAACACTCAGGCGGCATATTGTTTTCAGCATGGTGCATTGTCACACTCTGGAGGGCAAAGTTTCCTTTTCTCTTCACACCTCCCTGTGTCTGTCCTCGCAGTAACAAGCCTCACTTTTCCCTCTGCTATTTCCTCCTTAATACGTTCACCTTTTGTAGCTCTGACTTTGTCTGACATCTTCTTTTCCATCCTTTTCCTCACCACTTGTTTCCGACCATGTTGCCCATGTTGTGGCCCAGTAGGATGAGGAACAGCGACAGGCAGTAAGTTTATCCCCCTTATGTTGGACTTTTGATGGTGTAAATGTGAGATTCAGCCGTTATGTCATCCAGAAACTTAAATTGTAAAAATAAGTCCACATTTTTCCAATTGGGACCTTGGCTTCTTCCAGCAGTTCTCAGACTATTTTACTACATTTTGGAGATGATGTCAGCTGCAACAAAAATGATGAGTCATAATTGATGTGTAACCATCTTTATAAATCCATTTCTCAGGCGCAGGCTGCTGGCTCCTCTCACGCCTCTCCTTCTCGACCGAGCCCATCAACTGTCCGCTCTGTAGGTACTGCATCTCCACAGGCTCACATGTACCCTCCTCAAGATTCACTCGCTGGGGTGGGTGGTGACGTTCAAGAAGCATTTGCCCAAGGTAAGTCTGGAATTCACAGCAGGGTAAAAAAAAATCATCCATAGAATAATTAGACTTAACGAGGGAGACAGAATAGGTGCCATTTTCAGGATTGTAATGTGGTAATTATATTTTTTCTTCTGCAAAAAAAAAAAACATGTCAGAGAATTTTTATGTATGCCTTAACACATATACGTGGGGAGGATCTTTAACATGAACATACTGTCCACATTGCCAGGAGATTGTGTGGAACGTAAAGTCAAATCAAGTCAAGTCAAACTTTATTCATACAGCCTAAAATCATGAATTTGCTTCAAATGGCTTAAAACGTGGTTTTAAAAAAGCTGTAGAGCTGTTTTAAGCTATACAGTGAGATTCATGAATTCTGCTGTGCAAGTGTCATTCAGATCTCATAAAGTGACAAACATCTATTACCACTGAACTGTATAATCAGTCTAATCTTTGCAACATGTAACTTTGAATAATAATTGTTTTATTTTGGTCACATGTCTCCTTCTCAGCCTCGAGACGGAACCTGAGGAATGACCTACTGGTAGCAGCTGACTCCATCACCAACACTGTGTCCTCACTGGTCAAAGAGCTCCACTCTGGTAAATACAAACGCACACACATCTATATAAATAAATAAGAACACTTCCATAGCATACTGTAAATACATCTTTATAGCTTCCAAATGATGAAACGATGAAGACAAATATTGTGTTTCCTTTTCTGTCATTTTTGGGTTTAAAATTGGTCAAGAAATACAGGAAGGTTAATTATTTACTGTTTTCTTTATAGATGTTAATAATAAATATTTATTCATTTATTTATTTTTAAGATTTGGGGCTTTTTGCCTTTATTTGACAGAGACAGCTGAAGAGCAGACAGGAAAAAAGGGGGTAGAGAGAGAGAGGGGATGACACGCAGCAAAGGGCCACAGGTGGGAGTTGAACCGGTGGCCGCTGCAGAGGACTGATAGCCTCAGCACATGGGCAGCATATGGGGCGCCTGCTCTACCAGCTGAGCTACAGGGGCGCCCCAATAATAAATCTTTATAAACTAAATCATCTTTTGTCAATGTTAATTTCTTTTCTGACCAGATGATGCTCGGGAGGAAGAGGAGAGACTGCTGAACGGGAAGGACCGAGGTAAATTAATCTCTTTTCCAGCTAAATTATTATCTTCTCTTTACTACCTTACAAAACTTCAAACTAACATGATCATTATAATGCTTAGCATTTGCACTGGGACTAACATGGGTCGTTTGGGATTAATTTCTGTACAAAAACGAAGCCAAAATATCCTGGATACGAGTGCTGCCATCTTGCGCTGGTGACGTCATTTGAACCGATCAGAAAAATTAACACTTGAACATACATCAGCGTGATAAAAACTACCTAAATTGACAGAAACCATCATTGAGAAAAAATTGTTTGAGGTGTACTTTAGTTTGGCCCATATCCTATCTGATATCATTGACGGGGAGGGTATATGACTTGTACTGCAGCCCACCACCAGGGGGTGATCAAGATGCTTTGGCTTCACTTTTGGGGAGCTCTTATTAAAGATGGTAGATAGTAGGGTTGGGCATCTCTGGTGTGAGGCCGATACGATACGAATCTCGATACACTGTCAACGATCCGATGCATTAAAGATACATATGCAGCAACTACTGATGCGGTACGATACGATTCACACCCCAATCACAATGCAGTGCGATTCAGCGCAATGTGATTCAACACAGTGATATTCAATGCGATACAATGTGATTGGACGATGCAAAGGAATGATGCTACGCAATTCAATGAGTGTGATTATTTATTAATCAACTAAAATTAAGACCTTTCACAAACTGGCCTGATTTCACAAATTCTGTAAAAGTGTTCTC
>JBBPCS010000238.1:11519039-11537072 GCA_037974645.1 Hollardia meadi
GTGTGTGTGTGTGTGTGTGTGTGTGTGTGTGTGTGTGTGTGTGTGTGTGTGTGTGTGTGTGTGTGTGTGTGTTGTTGAAGTTAACATAAACATCTGTTGGGCAAAGGAGCCAGTAAATCACACACTTCACTACTGGCCAATCAGCAGAGAGGGAGAGGGTAAAGTAGATTTGAGGGTTAGTGTAGCCGAGGAGACACACACACAGAGTGGAAAGTGTAGGAGAAAGAGGAGGAGGTGAGAGAGAGACAGATGAAGAAAATGACAGAGAGAAAGAGAGACAGGGAGGAGGAAGTGTTGCAGTTACAGAGCTGCCATGTCTGGCCTGTAAGTGATTTAATTATTTTTTTCTTTTCAATGTGTGCACATGCTCCAGAGTATGCAAGTGTGTGAAGTCTGTAAAGGTTGTCTTTAGCAGTGGTACAAGCTGTTTCTGCTACCAAGTGGTTATTTCATGTCAAGTTTGTTTTTAGATTTGATAGCAGGGTTTCCTTTTGTTAGCTGAAGTAAAATAGGGTTTAATTCAGTTGGTTTTGTTTTACTGGTGGCTTTATGTTTGAACATGAGGGAGATCTCAGCAGTAAAATATCAAAAATGGGTATTATTAAACTGAACAAAGTTCATTTTTTGTTTAATTTCTGTTTACTTGCTTGTTTGTTTGTTTGGCGGAAGATGGAAGCTCAGAAAACTAGCACTGGCAGCAAAGACAAGTGAATCTTTAATATGGCAACCGTCTAACACTGCTGACAAAATTACATGCCCGATTATACTGTGTATCAGCTAATAACTCAGCTAATTCCAGAATCTGTGAGAGCCACGTTCATGGTTTGTTCATTTGAATTTTCTGGATGTAGCATGGTCCAGCTACGTAAAAAAGTGTAAGACAGTGGTGCTTAATGTTTTTGTCTTTTGTCAAAACAAAAAGAAAAACTTCTACTTGTGACGCATCATCATCAGTTGTATAAAGTATGTCTGCCAATTTTTTCCTTGTTTTGGAGTCACAAAGTTCATTTTTTTTCTTCAATTTGCAAGAGCAAAAACAAAGAAAGTAAGCAAAATGGTGTTGCATAAATAATCACTTTAAGAAATCTCAAATTGATCTTGTTATCCATTGTGGGGGTCCTATACCAAAGTTGGGGACTGCAAAAAAAATACAGAGCACATATTATTCATTTTTTTAGTTTTTACACCTTTCCTTCCTTTTCATACCACCATCGTTTTCATAGTTCTGTCAGCAGTCTGTAAAAGTTCTAGTGCCACTGCTATGATTAACATCAGGTCTGGTGTACTGGTGTCGTCCAAAAGAAAACAGGCGTTTTATTTTTTTGTTTTGTTTTGTTTTTTATGACAAGTTTTTCTTAAAGCAGTCACCATACATATATGTTAGAAACATAAAGCATCACCAAGCCACCCAAATTATTATATTGCAGGACTAATATCAGAGTTGATATTGTCCTTAAACAGACACTCTTTGATTAGTCCATTTTATCTTAACAAGTCATTTTTTGTGTGTTTTTTTCTCTTTGTACTTGTTTGTTTTTTAGAGCTAAATTGAAAAGCTTTTTACACTTTTCCACTCGCCATGAAAGTTAAACAACAATCATGTTAGCGACTCATTATGCTGCTGTGTTAGCATCAGGTTTCAGACTGACATTGTTTTTACTTTGGTTGGATTACCAGTTTGAAGCACTTCACAGTTTTCCAGCGTCTGGAAAAGCATGCAAATTGCTTCTATTATGTTAATAATTGGAAAACAACACAAAGCCACCAAATTCTTACCCTACAGTCAGGTTAAACATTGTCGGTATTGTCCATAAACAATCAGACAGATGCTGTTTGGTCCATTTCATTGTAAGAGATCTCAGGAGAGCTTCATGGAAAACCACTGATGTTTTCCTTTAATATGTCCCACAGCTACAATTGATGCTAATGTGACAGCAGTCACTTGGTGTGTTGCCTATTCACAATGTGTAAGAGGGTCTTTACTGCTCTCTTAATTGTACTCTGTGTGTTTGTTAAGCAATGTCGGGTTCATCTCGAGGTCAGGGTCAGTCACGCTCATAAAGAGGGCGTGGTTTAAGAAATGGCTCATTGCCGATGTCATGGAGTGAGGAGTCAGAGGTCAAGGGGGGCGGCACTTAGAGTGAAAACACTGACCAGGCCACGGAGTTCGTCAAAGTTCAAAGTCGTAACTCACAATGTTACAACCCCTCTCTGCCTTTATTTGTCCCTCACATGAAAACAGGCATGCCTGCTGTTTTTTTGTGCATGCTTCAATTTTCTGCCACAATACCAGCAGGTTCCATAGGTCACTTTTATTTTAACATGGCAACGACAATCATTAGATGACCAACACAAACTATAATGTACCTCTACATGTTTTATACCATGTGTGACATGCAAAACACCTGCATTTAAGTGGTGGTTTACAAGTTGGAGCCTGACCAATACACATTTTAGCTGCTCAGACATATTTTGGGATGTGTTGGCTAATAAGAAACCAGATATTCTAATACAGAAGTGGAAAAGATATAGAATGTTTGAGGTCATTTGCAAAATATTACAGAGTTTGTTCACCAGAGAGAGGGTGGCAAGTGTTTTTCAACTTATTTCAAATTTTCCACTCAATACATATCATGGTCACAATTATTCAGTAACTATAATTAAGAACAAAAAAGAATAGCCAATAAGCACAATTTATTTTGTTAAAAAACAGTCCAGATATTTGTTTTTACCCATCAAACATCAGTGTGAGTATACTATTCAGTATTGTTGGGCTCTAATACAAATACATTGAAAAAGCTGTTTCACTTCAGACCTTTCTTTCACCACATTTTACAGTGGTGCACAAATGCAGTTGTCATTCCTCATGATGTTTTATTAAAACTGTATTTGTTGGAAGGTTAAGTCACAAATACAGAAGCTTCTGATGTGTGCACAGAGCAAAAGATCTAAATCAAACACTAAGTGGTTGTATAAATATAATAATGTTGGGAGGCAATGTGTTTTTAGCTCAGTGCTATAATATATTTGTCCTTTTCATATTGTAGATGTGACACAGTTGGCTCTATCAGGCAACAGTTGAGTATGGTTGCCTGTACTTTTGGCACTATGTCCGTTTGATTTTGCACTAGTCAGTCTTTTTCAAACAGCCATTCAGCTGAATGAGGCAGTTTGTAAAAGAGAGCGTTCTGTCTGGCTGCTCAGGTGAGTGAATCAATGATTTATCAATGCAAACCACAGAGTAGTTTTACACAGATACAACTAATACGAGCATGTTGGTGGTCAGCTGTCTTGTAGTCTTATCAGTTTGTTGATGTACAACTTTATATAAAAGATGCTAATACTTTGACTTTGTATGTCAGGCCATGACGTACAGATATTTACAGTATGACTTTTGCACTGAATGCATTCTGGTTGACTTTGTTCATCTGAAGTTTTTGTAATTATTAAATAGTTTTAAAGGGACAGTTCACCTCAAATAAAAAATACCTATATTTCCTTTTACCTGTAGTGCTATTTATCAATCTAGTATTGTGTTGGTGTGATTTAAAAAACTCAACAGCAGTGTCAGCAGAAATCATGACCCGGTTACTCCACAGACCTTGTGGTGAGCAGTTTCATAGGAACTATTTTCTTCCCGTGCCACCACGCAGAAGGAAGCGTGCACCTACACATGGATGAGAGGCAAACAAACTACAGCACAGCCCAGCAGAACACCATTAATATTTATGTGTCACCTTGTTACGAACATGAGCCTCTGTTCCATGAGTAGATGCACGTTTCCTTCTGTGCGATTGTTACGGCCCTAGCGCTGTGTGTGTGTGTCTGTGTGTGTGCGCGCGCATGGAGAGTTGAAGCTTGAGAAGAGATGTTGACAGTGGGCCAGTTGGGCAGTGACGGTGATGTGTGGTATTAAGTATGTGTATGTACTGTCTTATCAAAGGGAAGGTGTAGCAAATATTTTGGCTTGGCGTTTCAGTTAACTCAGTTGTTTTCTCTCTTGTAGGTAGACCGGCCTCTTCCTTTTTGAAGACATCCGCTTTTTGTTTCAGATTAGTTTTCATTATAGACCTATTGTGAATTAAAAAAATCCTTATTTTACTCACACATCTGTTCTCTCTTCTTTTAATCCCGGTTAAAAACTCATGTGTTGCTTCCCCTCATCCCCTAGACTTTTGGGGACATAACAGCAATGATACGGTGTAGTTTGGTTGAAAGAAAATAGTGCCTATGAAAATGCTCACAACAAGGTCTGTGGATTATCTTGAGTAACCAGGTCATGATTTTTTGCTGCTTTGAGCACCTCAAGCAAAGTGCCGTCTAGTACCATTTTATTGGAGAGAAGGCAGACATCTCTGCAGCCAATATCTCCAAAACTTGTCAACTCACACAAAAACAATCTAGAAGGATAAATAGCACTACAAATGAGAAGAAACACATTTATTTTGGGGTGAACTGTCCCTTTAATTGTATTTACGTTGTTTCTACCTGTGACTGATTACCCACACTGGCTCAAATGTAGCCATTCTGTTGCCTTAACAAGAAGAAAACATAAAATTTAAAAGTACATCGTAGTGTGTTGATCTTGGGGAGCAGACATAATGTTCAACCCAGAAAATGTTGAAGCTTTAAATGAGGTCCTGCAGAGTGAAACCCTCCCAGTTAAAATGCTGCTGACCTAATTACTGTACTTTAAACGGGTTAGTAGGCAATTTAAAATCTCACTAGTTGCAGTGACTTTTTTCAATTCTCCAGCTCAATTTCTGTTTAAAATTATGTTATTCTCACTGAGGAATTATACTTTCATGGTGCAGTCAATGATTACTTTAAGGCAATATAAATGTAATCAGACAAAAGTGATAAAATAATCAAGCAGAGCAGCATGCTTTTGTTTTTTGACGATCCCACTTTGGTTATATGAAGCTGACTCTTTGGTTAATTTCAGACCAGAGTGCTGCTTTCAAACCTAAGCAGATGAATACATGAGTGAGTCATCTGCATCCCTGAAAGCAGCAAAGCTTCTTGATGGGGTGTTCAATCGGTGAATGTTGCCAGGCAACAAACACAGTTTCATCCAGTAAGTAGGATTTGGGCTGATATCTCGTAGCAACACGAGTCAGGTCCACATTACCTAAGAAAATGACCCGGTCCAGACACTGACAGGAATGATCAAGTTTTCTTCACAACAACAAAATATAGAAATTAATTCTGCAGGAATTTGGTTCTTGAGGTACAAAATAGTGATGTTTACTAATAAATCAATGAAAAGTATAAATGAGTACTAAGATGAGTATTTATTGCTACAAAGGCATTGTATGCAGCAGCTTTCCACTAAGGTCAACAAAACTTTAAATAAGAAATGAAAAAAAAATAAATGTATCTACTGTAAATGTGGGTGAATGAACTTTTTTAATATTTGATGCTTCCTTTTTGTTTTCCAATATGTTTTTCGAGCTGCTCACCAAACACCCACAATTAAATTTCTACCAGCTGTGAGCAGCTCCTCCATTTTCATGTAGCATTGCTTTGTGTCAGAATAGTGCCAACTGAAAGCACGCTAGACCATATTTAGTATGCAGTCTGTCGAGTTTGAGTGTACTTCACTTTGTCACTTTTCCAGTACATAATCCAAGCCTGCTTGCAGTTTGTACGTAGTATTGATTTGAGACTTAACAATACTTCAGTTCAGTTGCTGAAAGCAAAAATCCAGAAATGTATCAAGCATTCCAGAGGTTTTAGAAACTAGTGACAGCATATGGAGTTTCCCTTCCAGTGCACGTATATGGGTGTGTTGTGCTGGTGTGTTTGTGCGTGTGGTCTGTCCATGATCCATGTAACAGGCTGATTAGGATTTTATGAGTTCAAAGGTTAACAGGAGCGGGGAAGAGTGACCTTGTGGCCTGGGGGTCAAACAGAGGAGCAAACGGTCACGGCGCAACACTCCCACTTTAACTGTCTCTTCTACTCAAATTTATGCCATCGTCCCTCCCCTTCTTCCCATGTGTGATTCTTCCTTTCTTTTTTTCTATAGGAATATAGCTGAATTTCTGAATGTTTTCCAACCAAATTGTGTCACACATTCATTAGATCAGATGCTGGTTTTCAGCCCAGCCAGAGTGGAAACCAAATGGTTCTCTCCTGTGTTGCAAACCAAAAAGAAAGAATGTTTTTAGGTCATGGAAATGACCTGGAGGAGTGGTGGGATTTTGCATCTAGGCCAGCGAGATTCATGCAATTTAGTAACCAGAGAGTTCATGATTATTTTTTAAATTGTCTCTTTTGAAGTGAAGCACTTACCGCTGCAGTGTTTCTACACTGGTCTCACTAGAAATTGCTTGTCACTCAAACAATGTAGGCAGTACTGTGACTTTTGGCTTGGATGTTCTGCTGGTTTGTCTGTTTAAAAATGGTGGCTATTACTGCTTATCAGAGGTTACTGTAGTGCTGTGCTGTAATATTGCACTTATACATAATTTAGAGGCACTTATACTTGCATTTTATGCCTCTTTATTGTTTCAGAGGGAGATATTGCACTTTTACTCCACTGTGATTATGTAACAGCTATAGAAACTTTTTACTTTAAAGGTCAAGATTTTACAAACAAAACACATGATCACATTCTAAAATATAATATGTGATGCAGATTATAAACTACCCAACAGTAGTTGGGTCCATCTTAACCAGCTAAAACATTAAAATGCTTGTAATGTATCAGTAATTTTACTTTTGATACTTTAATCCTTTAAAGTCCAACAGTTTGGGAAATATACTTATTCGCTGTCTGACCAAGTGTTAGATGAGAAGACCGATACCAGCTAGCATCCTTTTAGCTTAGCTTAGCATAAAGACTGGAAATAAGAGGAAGGAGCTAGCTGTTTCCCCCATTTCCAGTCTTTATGCTAAGCTAATCTAACGGGCCTCTGGATGTAGCCTTATACTTAACTCTTCACCAGAAAAAAAATTAGTGTATTTTCCTAAACAGTTCCTTCAAGTACATTTTGCTGACACTAAATAGAAAGATGCAGGATTTTTACATGTAATGCTGTATTTGTATAGTATAACATTGCTACTTTTACTTGAGTAAAATATGCCACAAGACAAAAGCCGTCATAAGCTTGAGGCACTTAAGGTTAAATCACTATCGTAGTAATAAAGTAGAAAACAGACTTTAACTTGAACATCTTACTTCCTGTACTGTATCTCCCACTCTGTCTTCTACTGTCTTCTTACTTGCTCCACTTTCTTTCTGTATTAAATTCCTATTTATAATATAATCTATATTATATAATATAATCCTATTACACTCTCTCTTTCTCTTTGTCTGTCTCTCTCTCCTTTCTGAACTGAACTCATTGAACTGCCTTCCCACCGCACCCTTTCTCCCCCACTCACTTCCTGTTTAGAGTAACAATTAAAGGATTGTTCCTACGGCCCCAGGCACCAGGGCCTTGATCTAAAACAGCCACCACATCAGCTGGAAAGACCTACATTAAACATCAATTATAGGACCTCCTTGAAGGACACTGTTTGCCTGTAGACCAATAGGAATAAAACACAAAGGTTATGATGAATGACATATAGATGACAGATGAGAAACTTTTGAGGAAGCATACATAAAGTGATGATGCCCTCAGCAGGCACCACATAGTCAGATATGACGATGAGTCAATGTATAATTAGATATGATATTTGAGAAAACAACCATTCATTCTCTCTTGGAACTTTGCCTGTAACTCAACAAAGGTTATACTCATACAGCACATAGTTTTTATGGTGGTATTTTGGCATAAACACATGCGCCTACATACTGTACCTGCACCCTACAGTGACCTGCTTTTAAAATGACAGTTATGATGCAGTTTGATTGTTTACATTGATTAGATTAGATGAAATTAATTTAATTAGATTAATTAATTAATTTGATTAAATTAATTTCATCTAATCTATGTAAACTATCACTCTCAGTAGTTTAATAACTTTATTGTTCATTGCACAACAAAATGCATCTAACCAGATAGTAGCAAAGTTTTGAGATTAAATTAAACTAGAATGGGAATAGCTACTAGAGCACAAAATCTAGGGAGAAGACAGGCCTCATGTTGTACACTTTAGCCTACTCTGTCAGTACTACAGTACGTAGCTGTCTGTCCTATAATTTGAATTGATTTGAATACAGAATATCATGCAGAATAAATAAGCTTATTATAAATGTAAACTTAAAACCCACAGCTTTATCCTGGCTTTAAATAGAATGTTTTATTGAGTCATTTTATTGTATTGTATTGTATTGTAAATGTTTACTATCCTATTTTAATCCATGTTATTGTTTTATTAGTAGATTTTCTTAATTGTATAATAACCGTACTGTTGATATTTGTATTGTCTTAGTATTAGCTTCAGTCAGACCGTCATCTATAAAGTATTAATAGATAAATTTTTAAGTGGCAAAGCCTCAAATTTGAGAAGCTGTTTGAAATGTTTTGTATTTTTACTTGACAAAAGACTGAATGAGTAATCTGTTATCTAACCATATCAGCTCTAGTGGAGGAGGATATGGAGAGTATGTGGAGGCATTTTCCCCAAAGGAAAAAATTGACAAAAAGGGTGAATCCTACAGAATCGGTTCTGGTGCTGTTAGTAAAAATGATTTTCACATAACTGAATAAATATTCACCACTTCAAATGAAATTGAAACACCATTTAAAGTCAGTGTGTTGTCATGTTTTGTTTATTTGCTTTTTGTCTTTATGTGTAAATTTTCAATTAGCTCATAGTGGATTCATTCCTCTTCAACTTGAGTGCTAGTCCCATGGTAGCCCTGCTTGTGTTGCCCTTTATTGTTTTGTGCTGTAGTTAACTTGTTTTGAACTTTATGTGGAGTCCAGTAGATTTCAGAACAGGTCCAGCCATTACACAAGAATAGATATACAAGCAGCAAGCCTGAATAACAAAGACGCGAGAAAAGTTGCCACTGCATTCTTCTGGTTTCTCATCATTTGACACTAGTCTCTGTTCTTCCTTCACAGGCAGAGCGACGGGCCTACAGAGAGGCAGAGATAAACATGATGGACGATATATCGGAGGGAGACTCTCACAAAGAGGATGAGCCGGCCAGCCCAGCCCCTCCCCCTTCACAACACACAGACCCCGCCTCTCCAACAGTGGCTGTGACTCCAGAGCCAGTTGCCAGAGGAGAACGGGCCACACCCCGCGAGATAGAGTACCAGGTAAATTTACGAGTGTTTGGAATGACTTTTTTATAAAAGAAGGGGCCCCCAATAAGAACGTATGCAGGATGAAAAACTCAATGGGTCTCCAAAAGTCATCTTTATTGTTTAAAGCAACTAATAAAACAATACAAGATGCACATGTGTATCTTCAGGGGCTTCATTAGAAATAGCATCTTTTACTCATTGCTATACTTTTGCTACTCAAATACTAAAAAACTTTAGACGCTGAACCAATAAATGGTGCTCAAAGCAATGTTCCAAAAACAAATTCCTGATGTAATAAATGAATGTACAACAATCTCTCAATGTCTTTTTGTACTGTTGTAAATTTTTCATCATGATTTTCCTTTATTAAATCAAGCTTTTTAGACAGGTTTTTGTTTAGTTTAATGTTTAAATTCTTTGGAACATTATTGTTCTGTTGCAGAAATTAAACTACCATACGGAAGTTTTTCATCTCTAATTATTGTAACATAGAAGATTTGTCTGTACTGTCTTGACAGTCACCCTGTTTTCCGTGTGCTAACAGGATGGCAGGGGTTTTAGCATCGGTTCACTGGTGTTTGGGAAGCTGCGAGGTTTCTCTTGGTGGCCCGGTCGGATCGTTTCCTGGTGGATGAGTGGCCGAAGTCGAGCTGCAGATGGAACTCGTTGGGTGATGTGGTTTGGAGATGGCAAGTTCTCTGTGGTGAGTAGCTTTATTGAGGAAATTCGATCATATCCTAGAATAATGTGCAATAAATCCCCAAACACATCAGATGCTCAGAAAGGGGACCCTGAAGTCCTTCCAGAAAAAGTAAGAGAGAAAGACACTTATTGTAATTTGGCTTGAAGGCAGTAGCTTCATGTCTTTAACATCCTGAGTATTTAACACCCCTCTATTCCAATTTCATGCTTTTATAGACACCAGAGTTCTGTCCTAATTAAGACATTCAAAAACATAAAAGTAATTCAGCTCTTAATTTGTTCTTAGTAGAAACCTTAGTAAGCAGATATTATCGATTATGTTGTTGAAGAAAGATATCTTGCACGAAAGCCCCTTGCCTTATGAAACATCTTTCCTAAAAAATATACTGTATGTACTTACTGTGGCACACAAAATCAGCTTAACTAAGAATTTGATTGTTAATGTTCACCTGTGTTTCCTTTTAATCTTGACATTATAATTTATTCGTTTTGCAGGTTTGTGTGGAGAAGCTGATGCCTCTGAGCTCTTTCTCATCTGCCTTCCACCAGCCCACCTACAACAAACAGTCCATGTACCGCAAGGCCATCTTTGAGGCTCTTCAGGTAACAATCCTACCATTTGAACTTTGCTTCTTAACATCAGAGAGTTTGTAATATTTTTGATGGATGAATGCTGATTTTGTTTTCTGTTGCTGCACTCATTGTATTTTTCTCCGGATGAAATACAACATCTAAAATACCAAAATATGAAGGTGCAAGACTAAAGGTCATATGTTACTCATTCCTTTCTCATGTAACAAGATCTTCACATGTGCATTAAAACTGGCAGGTATTTTGCATTTGTGGAGGTGTTGATCTCATCTTTGCCCACAATTTAAGTGGTAACTGGTAGCTTCAATCTAATATTTTAATGGGGAGTTTTTTCAATTCAACATAACGCAATTTTTATTTCTTTATGCAGTAGACATGGTCATTTAGTCCCTCTACAGCAACACAGTGGGTTATCATTCATTCAAATTTCCATAAAATTATAAACAAGCAGTGAAGGATTTGTACATGAAAACCTGCACATACTGTATTTTATATATGACATAACTTTACTGTGTGTGAGTCACGCTGTAGACAAATTTCTACCATTGTAACAGGACTTTTCATTAACTGTGTGTATGTGTGTGTGTGTGTGTGTGTGCGTGCGTGCGTGTGTGTGTGTGTGTGTGTTTATTTGATGTGGAGGTGGCCAGTGTACGGGCGGGAAGGCCAGTTCCTTCCTGTGATGCAAGTGATGATGCAGACGGAGTAGAGATTCAAACCAGACAGATGATCGAGTGGGCTATGACCGGCTTCCTACCCAATGGTCCGCAATCACTGGGCCCTCAAGAGGGTAAACACATGTTGATTTATATATAATTTATGGGGACGACTGTCTGTAAACACACAATGCACATCATTTTTTGATGACATACAGCAAATACCCTCTTGTGTTCAGTTGTGTGAGCTATAGGTACTTCATTCATGTTACACTGGAGAGCCAGTAGATACAGTGCTTCTTGTTTGATGATTCTGTTCATCTTAGCTTTCAGCTCAGTAAATACCCCTTTGTGGTGATTCTGGTATCACCAACCACAAGAGTTGCAAGAAGTACCGGTGTTATATTCTTTACAAACAAATGCACTTATTGCTTTGGACAAAGTCTCCTAAAATAAAAGTAAAGTAAAAGGAAGGAACTCATGAACTCATTCTGAATGGTACATAATTTTAAAAATGACACTAATGACAATGTTAATTATCCCCACAGGTGAGCAGAATTCATATAAGGAAGTGTACCCAGAGATGTGGGCCGAACCTGAGGCAGCATACACGCCTCCACCTGCCAAAAAACCACGCAAGAACGCAGTTGAAAAAGCAAAGATCAGAGAGGTGATTGACGAAGGGACCAGAGGTAAACATACAATCATCCAATTTCAGCTGAAGCTGCTTATTTTCAAAAATGAACCTACAACTTCTCTGTATGTTTATTTAAAAAAAAGTTCTGCAAGTGGAGGAGTGAGTGAACTCTCCCACTTAGAGAAAAATGTTGACGTAAACATCGTAAATTGGTTAGGAGCTTAGTTTTTTGACCAGTTTGACCAGCACCACACTGGATTATACTACTGTACAAATGCATGATTTTCTTGTTGACTGCTTATATTCTGGTCAATTATACATGTTTTTATCACTGTTGATATTACTGGTAATATACTATATCAGAAAAAGACAGTTTTACAGGAACAAATGTCATAGGCCACAAAAGTGAAGGCAGTTTTTATTAATATCTATTATTGTCTTTTTTTATGAGCGTTCTGTGTGCATTCATATGTGAAATGGCATGTTATTGTCTTGTATATTGTGTTCCAGAGAGACTCATACTTGAGATCAAAAAGAAGACCAGGAACATAGAAGGTAAAAGTTCCAGATTTTTTTCAAGCATGATTCTTAAATGTGTATTTAAAATAAAGAAATGATACATTAATTAATGTCTTCTTTAAGGGGATGGACCAGTTTAATACAGAAACAGTCTCAATAAGGTTAATTAGGGTAACATAACGCCTAAATTGATTAAATTGTAAATTAAGTTTAGGGTTCACTCAGTGGACAGTTTTCCACTGTCAAGTTTTTCTTTAGCTCAGAGTGAAACGTCTTTGGGGTCCAATTCTTGTTTTTGTTTACATTTTTGGCATTTAGATTCATTTATGCAGCAAGACCCACAATAATAATTCACTGGTGGACTGGAGTGAAGGCATGGTCACCCGAAATATATTATGAGCTGGACAGTTAAATTAAAGTTATAAATCACAGCAAGTGATTATCACAAGTTATTATTCTGTCTTTGGTATTGATCATAAGAACATTGTTGATGTTCAGGGCTAACAGGCAGTAGTTTCACTTGTTTTACCTTTTAATTCCTACATTAATCATGTACTCAAAGGGCTAAACAAACTGTTGAATATAATATTGTCAGCATATCTATGTTGTCTCTCCGTATTTTTTCAGATATCTGCATCTCCTGTGGAAGCCTCAATGTCTCTCTGGAGCATCCTCTCTTCATGGGAGCAATGTGCCAGGGTTGCAAAGTAAGAAACCTCCCAGAGAAATCAGATAATTCAGTATTATTATTATGGAATCATGTAATGATGATATGATCATTTCATTAGGTAATTTAACAAAATTCTGAAGTATTTGTTTTATTCTTTTGAGGATTCTGATGTAATGCATAGCAAGGAAACACAGTCCACTTTGATTATTTTACATTTGATGTGGCCTTGCCCTATTGGGATACACATGGACAACATGACTGAATGCAAATACATGTACCAAACATACTGACTAAGCTGCAACTCTACCACCATTTATTTATTGTTTTTTTTTAAGTAATCAATTATTTGTCTATAAAATATAAAAAAAATAGTGAAAAATGTCCAATGCAGCTTCCCTAGGCCCGAGCTGACATCTTCAGATCGTCTGATTTGTCAGACCAACAATCAAAAGCCTAAATATTCTCAGTTCACAAATTTATGAAATGAAAGGTCTCAAATTTTCACATTTGAGAAGCTGGAACCAGAGACTTTTTGACAGTTTATCTTGATGAATTCATTAAACATCAAATTAGACCAACAAATATCTGTTGAAGTTGTATTTCCCCAGTGGGCCAAATCCTTACACATAACCCGCCCTCCTTTTCTCACTGATTTTGAAAGCAGTGAAAATACCGCTCATGACCAAAGGTTGAATGTCAGAGATATTCAACCAATGTAATTATGACAGACTTCCTCTCTGCCTCCTCCTGATTCTGTTCTGTGCCCCGGCAGAACTCATTCCTGGAGTGTGCTTATCAGTATGACGATGACGGCTACCAGTCCTACTGCACCATCTGCTGTGGAGGCAGGGAAGTGCTCATGTGTGGCAACAACAACTGCTGTAGGTCAGTACAATACTGTATACACTGTTGAGTTTTGGGACTGGCAAGCAGCAGTCGCTTCTTTTGTGGCCAGGACAAGGTTTTGGATTTCACATTAACAGCAACAATTTACCCATAAATGTCAAACATGATTTATGTTTCCCTTTATTGGCAGTTGAGTCAGCCAACTCCTGAGGAGCAGATTTATTTATGTGAATATACAGTTTATGTTGGCATCTATACTCTGACCTCACTGCAAACATGCACCAACTCTACACAGCAGATAGAGGGAGTCATGCAGTGGTGGAAGAAGTACTCAGATCTTACTACAGCATAAAAATACTTTGTTACAAGTAAATGTCTTACTTTCAAAATCTTACTCAAGTAGAAATACAAAAGTATTTGCATCAAAATATAATTAAAATACATATACAATACAAACTATAAAAGTAAAAGTACTCATGATGCAGAATGGCTCATTTCTTAAGTATGTTAAAATATTGGATGATTGCATTATTGATGAATCAATAGGTAAGAATTGAGTTGCAGCTGGTAAAGGTTGAGCTAATTTCATTTACTTTAGTTTAATCCATGAGAACACGTTGAAAAAAGTACAATATTGGTTTGTAAAATGTAGTGGAATAGAAGTATCATGAAATGGAAATACTACGTACAAGTACCTCAAATTTGTGTTTCACAGTATTTTAGAGGTGGCTGTAGCTCAGGAGGTAGAGCAGTTGTCCAGTGATCGGAAGGTCCACCTGTTGAAGTGTCCTTAGGCAAGACACTGAACCCCGGTTTGCTCCCCAGCCACTGGGGGCACAAGCCAGTGTATTCCTAATTGCCGGTCCCAAGCCCGGATAAATTGGGGAGAGTTGCATCAAGAAAGAAATCTGGTGTAAATGCCTGTCAAAACACGTACAGATCATCAGATCTGTTCAGATGATATGCTGTGGCGACCCCTATGTGGAGAAGCCGAAGAGAAGAGAAAGACTGAGTCAATGTACTTAGTTACTTTCCACCACTGGAGTAATGATAATAAACAACATCCCAAAACTATAACTGAGAAGGTTAAATCTAAACCCAGAGGTCTTCCTGATATGCAGAAGCATGCAAAGACAAGTCATCTATACCCTATACCATTAATGTAAGTATATTAACCCATAAAAAACAGCAGATGATGGACAAACAAAGTAAAACTACAAAGTAATAAATTGATATTTTTTAAAGATAATTATTATTACATATTCCTAAGCAAGGAAAACACATCTGTGTGTGTGTGTGTGTGTGTGCAGGTGCTTCTGTGTGGAGTGCGTGGATCTGTTGGTAGGAGCCGGCTCGGCAGCAGCAGCCATCAAAGAAGACCCCTGGAACTGCTACATGTGTGGACCCCGGAGCACCTACGGGTTACTGCGACGACGGGACGACTGGCCCAGCAGACTACAGCACTTCTTTGCCAACAACCATGAGCAGGAATTCGTAAGTCTGACAGTCGCCTTGTTTCCATTCATTTCATTCCTGTTCTTCATCTATGATACATACGGTATTAACTGAGGGTGACAAAAATAACAGTTGTCATGAAGAAGAGCTTGCAGTAGTGTTTATATGTATATGATTGCATCAGTTTAATCATGAACTACATAAACACATAAAACTTACTTAAAAATGAAGTATGGCGTGTGTCCCTAGAATAATGTGATTGTATTTTTTGGAAATTTTTTGCCTTTATTTGAAAGTATGACGGTATAAAGAAAAGGGAAACATATGTAAAAGCAGCAGCAGTGTAAAAATACTCAAATTATTTCTAAAGTAAAATTACCAAAGTGTCAGCATCAAAATATACTTAGAGTATCAAAAGTTGAAGTACTCATTATGCAGAATGGCCCATTTCAGATTATATTACTGGATTATTGTGTTTAGTGATGCAATAATTAAATTGTCCTATTTTCTACTGACAAAGGTAGTCAGGGTCAGACACACACAAAATCCTATTTTTGTCCAACCAAGAATTCTAAAACTATTTCAGCCTTTAAGTCAATGCTTGTAATGCATGCTTTATTTTATTACATTCTTATTCTTTTTTTGTTTGTTTTTAGAGCTTTAAATACAGTATTTGCTCACTTTCAGTTGTCTATCAGTGAATCTTAAATCATATATACATTTCAGTCAAAATCTGACATATGAAAAGGCAAACAGACTAAATGTGTGGGGATCAGTTCGGCTGCTGCTCCAGGGCTTGTAACATTTAAATAATCCATGAAGATTAACACGCATTAAAACAGACCATTTTCACATTCAATTAGTGATGCTTTTCACCCAGACCAGATCATCGTCATAAATAAAGCTGATGATGTCGCTATACGTTCTGTAAAGCTTATCTATCTGATCTTGTTCTCATCAATGACTCTTCTTCCTTTTAACTCGCTGCTTTAGGAGCCAGCCAAGTTGTATCCTCCAGTTGCAGCAGAGAAGAGGAAACCAATCAGAGTTCTCTCTCTGTTTGACGGCATTGCCACAGGTACGTAAGTGTAAGACTGCAAGTAAATTATTTCCATTATAAATTAATCTATTGATTAATAGACAATTCAGCCATCTCTGAAATGTCTCAACAATAATTGGATGTATCGACGTGAAACTTTGTAGAGACATTCCCAGAAGATGAATCCAACTGATTTGTGATCCCTTCACTTTTCTTCTAATGCCACTGTGCAGTTCACATTTGTGCTTTTGAGGAAAATGTCTCTACATCTGTTGGATGGATTGCCATAAAATGTGACACACTTATTCACGTCTTCCTCAGGATGAATCGTAATTTTTAATTTAGCATCATTTTAATTTGCCCAATACTGGTTTATGACCAAACTGACATTCCCATCATCCTCAGCTGTACTAATTGGCAAAAGTCAGCATGCTAACACGCTAAGTCAAGATAGTAAACATGTTAATAAAAAGAATGTTGGCATTGTCATTATGAGCATGTTAGCATGCTGATGTTAGCCTTTGATATAAAACAAAAAAAGAGAGACAGACAGACAGGATCCAGAGAATGTTTGGCATTTTATTGGATAAATGACTGAAATGAGTGATCCTTTAAAAAAAGGTTTGCTGACTAGCTGTCTGTTGTTCGACTAGTCAATTATTCTACTGATCCTTTCAGCTCTAGATATGTGTGTAAGCAAGCTCGCCTGTGTGTGTGAGATTGTAACATAAACACACTCATACTGCAGAATGCTTTATATGTTTCAAGGAAATTAATAATTTTCGGTCTCATTGCTTGAATAAAGGAGTTGTCTACATGAATTATTTTGCAGTGAATGCAGCAGTCGTTTTCAGGGACGTCATGTTCTTGCGCACACAAATACACCACGTTCACACCTGCAAGCCTCCCAGTACTATCACAGTCTTGCTAGTCACTGAGCAGCTCCACTGGGGTAGTTGGGGCTTAAGTGCCTTAGTCAAAGAGGCAGCCCAGTGGTGGTAATGAGGAAAGAGCAAGAGCCCTACCTAACCTTCAGGCTACTACTCCCCCACAGCTGTAATGACAAATATATGTGTTTGTGTGTGTGCGCGCACTCAGGTCTGTTGGTGCTGAAGGATTTGGGCATCCAGGTTGACAAGTACGTGGCGTCTGAGGTGTGTGAAGACTCCATCACTGTCGGCATGGTTCGACACCACGGTCGCATCATGTACGTGGGTGACGTACGCAACGTAACACACAAACATGTAAGTGAAATTCCTCTTCGCAGAATAAATAATTATCTGTAACATTTGGGTAGATTCACAAATTAATTTACAGCAATCCACTTGTGTTCAGAACAAACAAGATGCATTTAAGTGTGAAAAAAGCATGATTGAGAAATGCGAATGTCTTCCTACATGCTGGTTGATTGTTTTTGATTGTTTTACTCCCCTATACTGCTTATTAACCCTTTTTTTCTGGTGCTGATGTTCACTCATGCTGCGTTTTACCTGTTAGATCGAAGAATGGGGACCATTTGACCTGGTGATAGGAGGAAGCCCCTGCAACGACCTCTCCATAGTCAACCCTGCAAGGAAAGGCCTTTATGGTAAGAAGCATGAACTTTAAGGGTGAAAGTACAATTAACAAATACAGCGGGTAAAATAAGTATTGAACACGTCACCATTTTTCTCAGTAAATATATTTCTAAAGGTGCTATTGAC
>JBBPCS010000238.1:11550550-11563044 GCA_037974645.1 Hollardia meadi
TTACAAGTCGGTGTCCCATCAAAATGATTTTGAAGCTGTTATTTTAAGGTAAAAAAGTTACGCAGTGGGGCTTTAAATGAGTTCAAAATGTGATACACAAAGATCCATCTGTCCAACTACTAATTGGTCTACAGTGGAATGTTTCCATAAATTTAAATGAGCTGACCTTGACCGTTTCTTTGGATAGAAGTCCATGTTAAAGACCTATTTTATAGTTATGTCTATTGAGTACTTCTAATTGCCTCTGTTTTATTGTCTACAGCTTGAGTCTGAGGCTACTCATAGAGCTATCACCATTGCCAACAGGGTAAACAGACACAACACCTGATTTTAATATCCTGTGTGTGTGCAGGTGTCTGTATATTGTTGATAAATGAATGATTGCACTTGTGATTGCAGGCTCGCTGCCCGATATATCTGGTGAATGTGTCCAGTATGTCTGCTGGAGATATGATTGCTGCTGCTAAGATGCAAGGTAAAGTTGCAATAAAAAAGAAAAACACTAACATTTTGACATTCCTTTGATGATATAAAGTAGATGAAGATGATCTCCATGTAACAAGCCACTTTCCCCTTTTGTTTCTTTCTCTTCTGTCTCTGCAGGTAAGGTGGTCCATGCAGAGACCACAGTAGCTCATGCGGTGCTGAATGGATCACAGTACTATCACCAGGATTGGGCTCACGCTGCCGCCCATGTCATTGTCCCACCTCTCCGTATCGACCCCAACACGCCTGGCTACCTAATGGGTCTGCTGGGCAAGTATGTGCTCATTACAGCCATAAATGTACTGTACTTGTACTTGTTCCTAAAATACTGTACTTACATCACTTTTTTTATCATACTGGAGGTCAATGATTAGTGATTATTTAGATTGTATTGTCAGTTAAAAAACAAACTATGTTTCCAGTGACACTCTGAGTGTTGTGGCATCAGAGCACCGTCCATTTAGTGCCAAGCAGAGAGCTTTGGGCAAGGAGGATTTCACAAAGATCCCTCATGGAGTGGCTGGAGTCCAGGACAGGATGAGTGTAATTTGGGAGAGGGGAGTGGTATGTACACACTTACGAGTACACACACAGGCATGCATACAAACCTGAAAGTTTTTGTGTCATTTAGCATGTCTTTTAGTGACAGTAACTGGAAGGGACCATTTCCATTGCCTTACATTTGTTGCAGAAAATCTTCTAACATGGACTAAAAATCACAGATTAATGATCAACTCTATAACAATATCATAATGTTGAAGTTGTATTTTCCCTTCCATGTTTTAATGCGTTAATAATTGCAGGTTACCGGAAAAATGGATGAGAATCGTTTTGTGGCAGTGACAAGCTCTAATGCTGCAAAGATCTACAACCTGTACCCACGCAAGGGTCGTATCATCCCCGGGGCTGACGCTGATGTGGTGGTCTGGGACCCAGATGCAACGAGGTGTACAGTTATACAATATTTACAACATGAAAACATGGCTCTCAAACACATTACTCGTCATTATTGCTTGATTTAGTCCTGAACAAACTGGTTTTAAATGGCTGTTCTGTCTACAGGACCATCTCTGTGAGCACTCAGGTGCAGGGCGGAGACTTTAACCTGTATGAGGGGGTGCGCTGCCATGGTGTTCCCCTGGTAACCATCAGCCGAGGACGTTTGGTGTGTGAGAACGGTGTGTTCATGTGTGCCGAGGGCTCTGGAATGTTCTACCCACAGCGCACCTTCCCTGACTACCTCTACAAAAAGATGGTGCAGAGAGAAAAGGTGTGTTAAATTTCATTCATCTGTTTCACAAAATGTTAAGACGTTCTGTCAGTACACCAGGGCTCATGCTGTGCTATGCTGTGTAGCTGACAGCGAACACAATACTGTGTCTAACTGCACTGATTTGACAGTCTGTATAAAGGATTTAATGCTCTTGCTCTGTCTGTGCGCTGACACTGTTTTTCTGTTGCTGCTCTCTGCAAAAACCTCCTCCATCCAGTCTCTGCAGCGTTTGGTTCTGCTCTTATTCAGATGCACTTATACTGCTAACATGTGGGAATTACTTTTCTATGCTTTCTGCATTTCATATATGTGTTGGGAATCAAGTCAAGCCATATATATATTAAAGAATCACATATTAGTGTCATCCCATGTTATTATACTTATACTTACTTACTTATACTTAGGGCTTGTTATTTATAAAGAATTTATCCCTGTTTATCATAGTGAAATTCACATTTTAAAAGTACATGCTGTAGTTTTCTGACCATGATTAATGTAAACCTCCCAGGTATTTTGCAACAGAAATGCAACATTTGGGTGTATACAGACAAGATGTCTCTGTCAACTTAAACTGGTCTGCGTCTTTTAAAAATATGATTTATTTATTATTTATGGATTTTTGTCAGAATCTGTAAAAGTCAAAAACTATGAGCTTTAGTCTATAACAGACTATTGAGGATGACAGAACCTAACTGTCAGGTCAAATATTGTCTTCATTTTTGTCTTCTCCATTTTCAAATTACGATGAAAGTGTTATTGACAGGACTTTTATTATCATATATATTACTGGATACCCCCTCTAGACAGAAACACCAGATGATAAAGTTTATGCTCATTTCCCCAAAAGTTAATCAGAGATCCACATAAAGAACTAATTTTAGTTGAACTTTTGATGGCGACTAGCATGACTCTATTGTATCTATTTGTGTGTTCTATATGTATTCTTTACCTTTCACCCCTTCCCTATCTGTTTCAGACTCAGGCTTATAAAGGGGTTGTCAGGGATCCCTACTCTGGTGATGTGGCCAAGGTGGCAAACACTATCAAGAAGGAGCTTGGTTTAGGCCCTATAGACGGAGAAACATCCAGCAAAGGGCTCCAAGTTACTCGGGTGCAGCAGGGAATCCGAGACCTCCATGAGTCCTCCTTTAGCCTCTCCGGTAGGCTGGAATAAAACTGATAAAATTGTGGTTGTTCAGGAAAAATTTTCAAAACTGTAGTTTTGGTCATTTGTATGTGATGAGACTGAAGGAAGCATTTGTGTTTTTCTCTCAGGGTCTCAGGTTGATGACCACATCCCGAAGAGGTCCTCGGCTCGGATCCTGGCCCCTCCTGGTGGTCGTTCCAGTGGCATCTGGTAATCACTGGTGCTGGAGCTTCACCCGTCCAACCCTTCATGTTTTGTATAATTCTGAGCAACCAGGAAAACTGCACTGATTTTCAATCACAGGATTAAAGTTAAGAAGGGAAAATTAATTCAAGCACATGTCTGTGATTTGTGAAGACCTAACTGATGATCAGTAATCTGCCAAAGTGACTTTTACAAATCTAATTTATGTCTTAATTGGACTGATTAATTACACGAGAGTGAAGGGCTATTTGTGAATTTCAAGTGTTTTGCCAAATTCAAGCTGATCATACTAACATTGACAAAGTCTGCTCATTATCACCCTGCTCGTGTCCTGCGAAGAAACGCAAACTAAACTGTGAAAGATCAAAACCAGTACAGTTTTTGATGGTTTTAACTGAAGTGATGTCGACTGAATTATTTAAAAATAGTAAAACTGGATTCAGTGAAATATCTATTATACCCCGTCACACACACACACAAACATACAGTACACTGTAGACACCATTGCTATAGACTCATTTGACGATGTGCGTGAATTCTGTTTGTGATTAAACACCCACTGTGCTCAGCTTCCTGCTGCACTGTGGGTTCCTCTAACAGTGTTTTTATTTCCAATGGGTGAACGGTGCTGTGTGGTGGTGAAATCCAACTGCTTCGAACACCGTGTGATCTTACAGCGACACTCTCTAGAGTCAGACTTGACTTTATCCATCCTTATATTTTCACTGCCTCTGACTGAAACACTCATATCACAGAAACATCCCTGCCTCACATGCAGCAGGGTCTATGGACGTAGTTACAGAAGTATACAACCTGTGGGCGCACCTGGGATTATAACTCTGCCCCCAGTACTGATCCCGCAAGAGCTAAATGTTGGAATTTCTGTTATGAAAACGTGGTATCTGTAGACCTTGCAAAGTGCTAGAAGACTGAAAGGAAAGTCAGTTCTGTTTCTTAATGGAAGGATGAAGACAATGTGATTTAAAAAATCATAGAGGAGATAACAAGATGGCAAGACTTTGTGAGTTTGCTACTGACAATACAGAACATAATAATGCTTGATGTAATATACAATAAAGTTGAATGCAGTGCCTTCTCATTCACCGGAGAGATCACAGAGTCTTGTGAGTAAAAACAGGAGATGTTGGACCGCTGAAAACACCAGGGGCCTCATTTGTCACAATGTAAAACAAGCTCTAAATTTGTGCGCAAGAGCTGCTAATAGAAATAAGAAAGGTTTAATTAAATTTAAATGAGCTTGAACAGGCTCATTTACGTACATAAAGAATAACTGATATATCATCAATAGCAGCTCTACAAAGTGTTAAACAGCCTCTCGGGTCATTTTGGTTTTACACCCCACAACTTTCTTGTTTTGGTTCACTTCGAAAACGCATTGATCTTTGCCCTTCCAGCACCAAACGACAGAGCTAGCAACTGGTCAGTAAAGAGAACTGAGTATATAGTATATGAGTTGCTTGTCCTTAAAAGGCTTTAATTTACAAGAATATTAGATCTAAATAAAAGCGTGCCTGAAAAGATTTAAAAATCCAATATATAAATTGTCCAGTCAGTAGGCTATGTCTGTCTAATTTGGCAAGGGGCTCATCTGTGATCACACTTGTCTACCAATAGGGGCTTGTTACACCTTATTGGTTTTAAATGTTTGCACATCATCAAGCACAAGAATCCAATACCAGTAAATCAGATTGTCTGTGTGGAAATTAGCATTTTCACACTAAATTGTCCCTCCGCAAGTTGATAAATGATATATATGTTGTATGTATATTATGTTGTTGAGTTTCAGTAGCATCTCACAGACTGCATTTTAAAAGCCAACTTTATATGTCAAGGAAAATAAAATAGGGTTTGTTAATAGAGAAGTGTGTCTCCACAGAGCAGGAGGATTGAGCTGCACAGGCTGAAGAAAACTACTGACCCTTTCACCTTCTGATGATGTCTCATTCCTGCCTAGCAGTATTATATTTATACATGATCACGTCTTCTTGTCTGTGAACTATATATTTAGGATGTTTGTTTTGTATTTTTTTCGTTGAAAGAATAAATGTGCCAATGTGAATCCACACCCACACCATGCATGAAGAGCACCACATGAAGACAGAGGAGTGAAGTCTCTACTGAACGCCACAGGTTCACAACAACTGGTGCTGTTTTTTTAACGATTACCTACAATGGCGTTATTTTATTGTTGGATGGTTTTGTTGTCTTGAAGGCACCGTGACTGGTCAGTGGCTGTGTGTGTGTTTGTAGATTCTTGTTGTGTTGAACAGTGAACCTGTTGAATCTGTAAGTGGCTGCTTGTTTCTTACCACAAGAGTAATGGCAAAAGAATAAAGGGATAAAAATAACATCTTGTTTTTTCCATTGATTATTTTTTTTTCATATGCATTAGAAAAACACAATAAGATTATATAAAATTCTTCAGAAGGGAAATGAGGGGTGCATCTGCAATACATGGTACCAGTGACAAAATGAAAAGCAAAGAAAAAACTACAGAAATGTGAAACTATGTTAGTCAAGTCAATTTTATTTATACAGCCCAATATCAGAAATCGCAAATTTACCTCAAGGGGCTTTACAATCTGTACAGCATCATTAAAGCCTCGATTAAAAACAGAAAAACACTTTCATGTTACAATATGACTTTATAAAAACTGTACAGAAAAGAGCATCTGTGTTATAAATGTGAAAGAGTGACTGGAAAATGAAACAAACTATAATTATTATATTTTACAAAGAAAAAAACTGCCAAAATTTGGGATGTTTGAAGGTTTATTGTGCAGTTAAAAAAATTTTAAACCAAAATCCCATTCAAATCCATGAGAAAAGAAAACTCACTTCCACATATAGGGATCAAGACTACCTGGATGAAGCAATTGGTAGCTCCATTTCATTTGATGTAACCAGGATGGTAACCTTGGTTGACCTACCATAAAACTTAAAGCGGGTGTAGATCACATTGGTCAGCTGCAGCTAAAATACAGGTCAGAACTTTGCATTGCATTTACACTAATTTCATAATCATAGACTTTCTATAAAAATCTTATGTGCCAGAAGGTTGAAGGATCTTTATCCCAGCAACACCACCTTAATCATCCATCCCTCTATACAAACCCTCCACAGCCTCCACCACAGCAACGTCAGAGTTGTAAAAGTTATACCTTGTGGAGCAGAACTTTTAAAGCCTGTTTTTATAAATAAATGCAATTTTGGCTTTTAAAAAGTTCATGATTATGAGTTGTTTTGCGTCGCTTTAACTTCACATAATAACCCAAGTGTTTATTGTAAACAAGCTTTAGAATATTCATTATTGCAGCTTTTGGTCTACAAAGCTGAAAGTAAATAGAATCAGCACAAAAATCTTTGCAAAAAAACTACAGTAAAATAATACAGATGGAAATATTGTACTTTTTACTCCACTACATTTATTTGACAGCTTTAGTTACTAGATCATTTGCAGATTACGATCATTAGCCTACAAAAGATTGGCTAAATCAATGAATAAATGTACTATTATGAATAGAGCTACCTGGTTATAGGCCTATGAAGTAGGCCTAGGCCTGTAACCTACTTTATATGTCTACCCCATCTTTACTATTTAAGTGATACACACATCAATGCATCAATAATTAGAATCATTAATAGAATATAGCCTATGTCTTTCTGACATTGTCCATTCTAAATATTGAGTAGTTTTATTTTAGGTAATGTATATTTTTTTGCTAGTACGTTTATACTTTATGCTAGACTTGTATTGTTACCCTGTTGTATCACGACTTTTACTTGAATAAGTACTTCTGCTGACATCTTTTTTAAGTTACATGTGATCTTTCGTTCAAAATAAACTGAAACTGAGAAGGATTGAGTAGCAGCACTCACTTAATCGCCAAACGTGGGCCGCAGTCACACCGTCGTACCTATTCTCCGTCATGGCTGCTCGCGGGAGACCAGTTTCACTCAAAGTAATATAAAAATCCTGCAACTGTCTTGCGCATGCGTACTGCCAAAGGCTTAGGCGAGAGCAGTCTCGCGGAATTTGCTAAGGCAACAGTCGGTGAACGGAAAAGCCCATCATCAGACACAACGGGACGACTGTTAGAGTGAAGCTGTCGTACTTCAGTGAGTATTATTAACTCAACGTAACTTAAAATGTGCTTATTTACGTTTTAAATCAGCTTGTTTAACGGCTTGTTTAATTTACGTCTCAGATAAATACTTGGACCAACCCGTAGGTGACAGTTATTCTGTCATTGGTGATGTGCGTGAGTATTATCGAAAAGGCCTTCAGAGGGGGGTAACGTCAGGCTACAGAAAGTCTCGTTTTCAGTTACACTTGGATGTATATCGAGTTCGCTAGTAACGCCTGGGTGAAATAAAAGCAGGTGGAAAGTCTTTAAATTAAACAGCAACACCAGGCACTCGCAACCAACATTAGCAGTGTAACTAGTTAGCTAGGAGCTAGCAGTATTACAATACAGTCGCACAGTGGCATCAGTGTCTGTTGCACCGACCGAGACTGTAACATCAACTGTCAAAACACCCAGGCTGACCCGTGAAGCCGACTGGCACCAGGCTGTATCACAAAAACAAAACACACGCACGGGTTTACATGTCTTATAACGTACTTTTATAAGGAGCAACCCGCATAATGTTAATGTGTCTGCTGACCCTGAGTGTTGTTTTGTCGCATGTTCAGAAGCTGGCAACCGGTAATTTACTGGTGGCACAATAAAACATGTTTGGGAAGACTCTTTCAGATTCGTTAGAACCAATAAAATAAAACTCTTGCATAACTTATGTGCAATTTATGACTGTATAAACCCCTGTTGTTTGCTAGAGAACGATCACATTCAGAAATAACCAATGTGCCCAGTTGCAGACTTTTATTTTCACCAATTAATGTGGAAAACTTTGTATCCTACTAGACAACTGATTCTTTTCTGGAAGAGCACATTTGAAGCTTTATCAACTCTAAAATGATAATTAACTGTAAAATTATACACTCTCCAATTCTGGAGTTGCTTACAGTCTGTTAGTAGTCCTACTGAGGTATTGCAGCAGTAGGCCTATAGTGCTAATAACTTCAACGTTTAGCTTTATTGTCATTATACAATACAGGATTACACAATGAAATGCAGCCCCCTCCACGCATCATACCATTTACATTTGTTTATCTAATATTGATTCCTACTGTATTAGTTACTCTTTTTTTTTAATGGGACATAATATTTCGTGAAATTATAACAGCTTTTCTTTTCTTTTTTTCTTTTTTTAAAAACCAAAATCACTGCTGTTTTCAATCTTTTAAGGTTCATTGTAACTGATAACAAAAATAATAATAATTGTGTAATACATATATGTATATACACATAGACGCGCAAAAAGTATCTAAAAAATGTGCAGTATCAGTTCAATATGCAGGATATAGTGTAAAGAATAGAAACTTGATAGAAACTGTTGTCAACATTGTTCCTCCATAGTATTTAGACAGTGTCACAAATTTAAAAAAGAAAAAAATGCAACATTAAGAAATGCAACTCACGATTAATCTCATTATTGTGACTCTTTCTAGTATATCCTTGATTAATTGGTTGGTCCATGAAATGTCCAAAAAATAAATGAAAACAATCCCCATCAGAATTTCCCAAAGCCCCATTGGCCAAACTCCAAATATATTCAGCTTAATATTATAGAAGATAGAAAACTGGCAAATAATCACATTTCAAAAGCTGCAGCTGTCGAATTTTAAAATATGTTTGCTTTAAAAAAAAAAAAAAGAATAAACTAAGAATTCGATTATCAAAATAGTTCCCAATACATTTTCTGTCTGTGGACTAATTGTTTTAGCTCTAGTTACAAAAAACACTACAAACAAAATAAACAGGCTAAAACAACTGTTGCATACTATAAAAGAATAAATAATGACAAGTTGAGATGCAAAAGCAGTTTTTATTTTCCAAAATTGTCTAACATGAAGTAAAAACAGTAAATTTAGATCAGGAGTTTTGTACAGATGTTTAAAAAAGTATTAAATAATCGCCCAAGCTCTTAAAAACACTTCTAATTTGATAATTGTTTTTAGTGTATTCATTTGTGTATCTTAATTAGGTAGAATAACTTGAGGAAAAAAGAAAGCTTTTAAAAAAGAAAGGAATTACATTTTATTATTACTATGTTAATATGGACACTACCCTCATGGTCTGTAGACACAGTTATTTAATGTCATTAAAAAAAATAAAATAATTTAAACAAAGCCAAGCCAACCTTACCCCTTTGTCATTCTGTAACCAGTTCTGCCATTTTTGCTTTGCAAAATAAATTTTCTGCCAATTTAATAAACATTTTGACAATTGTTTCACCCTTACTGATAACTACAGTATGTAATTGAAAAGTTACCAAATAGCCAGTTTCTACTAATTTCTACTAATGGACTGTTTGTCTTTCCCATATCTAAAGAGGACTTAGCAAATGTACATTTGTTTGTACTAATGTGTGTGCTGTTTGGTTCATAACTGGACAAGAAAGTCGGGTAGCAAAATAAACTCTTACATAAACAGGCCGTTAGTGACTTTGATTTAGCAATTTCTAATCTACAAATTAGTCAAAGTAGATTTGTGGTCTGAAAGGACCCTGTGTATTCACCTACTAAAGCATAACCAGTAGTTTCACCAGGCAGCTGCAACCAAATTACCAATCCCTGTAGAGAGGAAGTGATTTTCCTGCACAACATCCTGTATGGTGTTTACTTTGGAGGCAGTCAGTTCACAGAAAATACTTTTGTTTTACAGCTGTCTGTGTGATGACTCTTGATTTTATTGCCTGTTGGTTAACATGCTGGTGATCTCGGCTGCCTTTGTGAACAATGATGGGTTACATCATGTTGGACCTGGACTAAAAGGATTAACTTAGACAGAGATTAGTGGCCGAGCAGGTGAACTAGTGCCTGGCTGCTAGTTTCTCTCTGCTATCTCTCTTTGTAACCCTGTGAAGATGCTCTTGATTAGGACACAAAACCTCTCTGACCGTTCAATAGAAACACAGGTATAGAGGTTTATTTAAGGGGTTTAAGTAACTTTGATTATCTTCATAATAATAGAACTGATATCCCACATGATACTGGTTTCTGTCTCCAGGTCTTTCTGTAAGGTGGTCCACCACAACCTGATTTGAACAGTTCGTACCCAACACACACCCAGCGCAGGTGGGTAAAGTGTGTGTGTGTGTGTTTTTTTTATTTGTCTGGCCATGAAGCAGTCAATCAATCAAGCAAATCAAGCAAATCTCACACATTAGCTGACAGAATACCTTATTTAATAGTAGTATTAGAATAAATACTCAAGTGTCTTACATTTGCATAATTATGACATTAAACTTTATTTTTACAGCACTTTTCAAAGCAAAGTTCCAAAGTGCTTAATTAAAACATTTCAGGATTTCAATAAGACAAATGAATCAGACAGCTTAAAAATAATACAAAAATAAAATACACTATTTGATTCTTATGTTACTTTACAATGCAGTGAGTATTACAGTAGATTAAGTGATTTACATGTTTTTATCGTTTTTTTAAGTAAAAAATGAAGGTTGCCTTTCCTTATTCTTTTTAATGAAATATGTATTTACATCCTCAAAAGGAAGATTAGCTGGAAAATAACTTATGTTTTGTTTCACATTTCACCAATTCTTCTTTCCTAGCTTTGTTGCTTACTTATCTTCAGAAAAAAAAATATTTATAGAAATTAATTGTGTCATAGGATCGCCACAGCTTTAGTAATAGTACAAAACAGAGATAGAAACTTGTTTCCTGTCAGTCATTCTGTTCTGAAAGAGACAGTCAATGTGGACTGAGATAGAAGACGTCTAGCTTTCCTCATCCCATCACTGCCTGGAATAACCTTTGTTTTTTTATGACTAGACTCCACCTTCACTTCTTTTACTCGCTTTTTAGTTCCCATCACTTACATAACATAAAGTGATGCAAGGCTATAACTTAAAGATGCAACACAAATATGCCAAATTGGACACTCTTATCTGAAAGAATAAGAAAGAAGAAGGAATGATCAAATATCAAATTGGAAAGAATCAACTCTTGTTTTTACTATTGTGGCAGTATTTTATTTTTGAAGAACAATGTAAACAATATATACAGATATTCTTGTTTATGTATAGTTAAAGGCACAGTTCACCCAAAAATGAAAATTCAATCATTATCTACTCAGCCCCATGCTGATGGAAAGTCCGGTGAAGTTTCTTAGTCCACAAAACATTTCTGGAGCTTCACAGCAGAACAACTTTTTTATCAAAAGTTTACAAATTTAGTAGCATAATCAGATGTATACTACATACCATATAGGGATGTTTACAACTGTAAACTGAATGTATTGATCAGAAATCAATCATTCAACTGTTGCATGTAATATCTGTGTACTTGTATGTGTGTGCGTGCGTGTGTATGTTTGTGAAGCAGGAGGATGGCGGTGAATGTCTACTCCACCTCTATGACCATAGAGAACCTGAGTCGTCATGACATGTTGGCATGGGTCAACGACTCTCTACAGCTAACCTACACAAAAATCGAGCAGCTGGGTACAGGTAAACAAACACTGATCCATAGCTGGAGGCATTATGTTTTCGGGTTGTCCGTCCATTTCTTGTGAAATTACATTTTGGGACCCCAGGTTGAAATTTCGCAATTTTTGGCACAAACATCCACTTCCCTCAAGTTGTGTTCAGAGGTCACTGTGACCTCATAAACACGTTTTTGGCCAAAACTGTGTCATTGCACCATGTGAAGAAACTCTCTATCAGCCCTCTGTAAAAGTAGTCTCTAAGCAACGACTGTTTTCTCACTGGAAATTACTTACTGGAATCTTACATCTCACCGTATAGTGAAAACTTCCATTTCACCAAGAACTACTGTTAATATCTTTTATTAAAGCCATCAAAGTCTCCACTACATGTATTATATGAGTCTGAGCAGACATTGATGTAAACTGCAACTTGACTGGTTTACGGACACGTACGTTTTTTTATACATCGACTTTGCATTTAAATTTAAAATGTTTATTGAGCTTAAAAGTGAATATTTGTTTGTCTGTGTGATTTTTTTCCCAGGTGCTGCTTACTGTCAGTTCATGGACATGCTGTTTCCAGGGTGCATATTGTTGAAGAAAGTCAAGTTCAATGCTAAGTTGGAACATGAATACATCCACAATTTCAAGGTCTTACAGGCTTCCTTCAAGAGAATGAATGTGGACAAGGTGAGAACACTCCTGTCTTAAGTTTTTGCAGGGGCGTAGGTTTGGCTTGAAAGTTGGTAGGGACACATGGGTGGGGTGAAATGTGCTAAGGTGTGCCAATGTG
>JBBPCS010000238.1:11567032-11582789 GCA_037974645.1 Hollardia meadi
GTGTGTGTGTGTGTGTGTGTGTGTGTGTGTGTGTGTGTGTGTGTGTGTGTGTGTGTGTGTGTGTGTGTGTGACGGGGTGGTGAAACATGCAGATTTAATTCATGAGGGAGGTGGGGTGGGTGGAGTAGGTAGTGGGACGTTAGTGGGATATTTTGTCTGATTTGAGAACAAAAATGCAACACAAAGTTCTCCACGAGGTCCTGAATGATGTGTTTTAGTATTCAGTAAGCAGCAGGGGTGGAGGAGGTTTATTTTTAAGGTGCAGGCAGCCGTGTCCTGGACCTCAGGTAATGATGACATTCAGACTGTCCTGCATTTGTAGCTCTTGTTTGTCTGCAACAGCTGCAATTTAGAGCTTCACTGCCAATACCTTAATATGGAGTCTGCTTGTAACCATAATGGTTCTGATAAACTACATGAGCGTCTGTGCAGATACCAAAACAACACACTCTCTTCAGTGCCTTATTTTGAAAATTAGAAACATTTTCTTTTATCAAAAGGAGAAAATTAATTTTCTAAAATTGGCAACAAGAATATGTGAAGATAACAAATGTAACCAGATTGATGTCAGTTTTCAGTACTTGACAGTTTTTGATACTCAGGTTCAATACTTGGCCCTAATTAACAAGCTTCATCAGTTGTGAGCAGAATATTTTCAGAGTAATCGTTTCATTTTCATTCATAGAGAGGTGAAGCAGAACTTAAATTATTATTATTATTATTATTATTATTATTATCATCATTATCATTATTACTATTTTTCCCCAGGTTAATAACCTATTAATTAGACCAAAGGACTGAAGCCAAACATAAATCTTCTTGATAATTAAGAGTGTTTTTTGGCATATACCTAGACAAAGGCCAAAACAAAATCAATTTAATTATTCCTATCATTTCCTTATCTGTGTAAACCAGCATTGTTTGCACAGATAAGGGTTACAGAATGTCCAGGGTTAAAAAATCATGGAATTCTAGATAGCTGCCAACTGACTGCAGTTTAACCCCTCAACTGTTAGATATCACTTTCCAACAATGAGGCCTTTTGAAGAAAAGCAATGATACATATCTTGACCAAACATTTGAGATAGAAAACCAAGAAAAACAGCTGTTCAATATTTGACCTATGTTAAGAAAGACTTTTAACCTCATGATAAATATGTTTCTTTTAGAGGGAACTATGGCCCGAGCATGACCTTTAATATCTGCTGTAATGGATAACTGCCACTAGGAGACGCTGTGGTTTCAGCAGACTGAGTTCTACAGAAGCTCAGAGTTTTATCCAGCTTGATGAAGATTTAAACCTTGAGAAGGCTTTTAAACGGCCACAGACAAAGAAGAGTCCTCGCATTCGCATTGCTGCTGTGTGAATTTCTTTATGTTCATGAAATGAGAGCTGATTCGTTTTGAATCGAGTGATTGATAGGTGTGTAAAGCCAATGGTGTGTCTCCTTCCCTTTAAAGCCAACACCGCTAAGCAGAGCCACGAGGCAGGAAGGAGGCAGGCAGGCAGGCAGACTGACAGCTGGCCTCGCCCTCCATCCCAAGCAGCAACAAGCCAGACACAAAGGAGGCGGCGAGCGACAACACCAACAGTACTATGATTGGCTCTGATGGGTCTCAATCTGCAGCAAAAAGTGGTGGCGTGATTATCGATGGCTTTTTTCTGTTCGCTAGTGCTGATCGAAGGGAGGGGATTGGTGATTGGAGGAAGACGAGGAGGGAAGAATTTACCGACAGGAGGAGGTGTTTTCACAAACCAACATAAAAAAAATTACAAAACAAATACAATTTGATTTGCTTGAGGAGAGGAAGAAAAATTTTCACATATAAAATAAACATAAAGTGATGAACGGAGGGACTGATTGACGACAAAAAAAATTGGGACAAACACGTAAAGAGGGAGAAAGTAGATGGTAGAAATGAAAAGGCAGAACACGTCTCTACTGAAAAACAAGGTAAAAATGAACACAAAACTAATCTATGACGGTAGTAAATGAAGAGATGAGTGAATGAGAGGGAGGTGTGGGAGCTGTCGAGGATGCTGTGGCGAGCCTGACTCCTCTCTCCTCTCTCTGGGTCTACCTTTAAAGCCTCCTGGGGGGATGGAGCTGGGTTTGGCAGGAAGGGGGGGGCCTGTACTGTTGGAGTTGTTGAATGGCGGCTGGAACGAGCCAGACAGGAAGATGCCATCAGAAACGGGGCGGGGCTTGCGCGCAGTGGGCGGCGGCTGAGGCTTGTTGTGATTAGGTGAGGCGGAGGCCGGGAGGTCGCCGTACGACTTCCGGGTCGCCGACAGCTTCACCTGACCTGATTGGTTGCCGCCGCCGCCACCACTCCCTGTGTCCTCGTCTTCTTCCTCATCGCCCGCGTAGGAGACAAACTTGGCGGTGTAGAGCGTGTCGGGGGAGGTGACCTGGGTTTTGAGGTAGGAGGTGTTTCTCTGTGGGGGGGGCGGGGGGGTGTTAGTAGGGTTGTGGGGGGCAGGGGGTTGGTAGTCCCGGGGCAGCGGGGGCCGATACAGACCGGCCGGCTCGTCAGGCGTCAGCAGCTTTCTCTCTGCCTCCTCGTGCTGCCGGCGCCGCTCAGCCTCCAGGCGAGTGTAGTACTCCTCCTCCTGTCTCCTCTAGGGGAGGGACAACCTGTTAGTAAGCTCTACTCTTATTGGTTCTCACCTCAGTAATGGACACTAACTGGCTAATCAGCTACAGATAGAGCTAGGGAACTATTCAACTCTGCACAACCCTGCTTCTACTACAGTAAAACCACAGTCTAACAAGACTTATTCTGGATCTCACCACACCTGCCTTACAATATACAAAGTTCTGCTACAGTACAAAGACCAAGTCCACCATGTCTACCAATGTGACAGAACTGAAGCACATCACACCTGACGGTCTGTAAGTTAATTTATTTCATCAGCAATCAGACAAAAAAAACCAACCTAAATATCGGATCTGATAATCTGTCTATCCTGACCAAAAACTAAAGCTATTCAATTAAAAGTGATTTGACACCAAAATAAGGCAGAAAATCATCACATTTCACTTATGTGATGAGTTATTTTTTGTGTGGATGGACTGTTTGATTAATATTTCTATCTTTATGATTTATTTTGCTCTGGTTTGGAAGAGGAACCGCACTATAACCACCTCTGTTTTAGCCACCTAAAACAACTTTTAGAAGTATAAAGGTGGAGAACAATTTAAACTTGCCAAAATCATCATTATGTTTTAAAATAATTCCTAACTGGTTTACAACATCCACCGGTCATCACTGACAGACTGGTCTTCCGAAACTGGACCTGATCTTGTGTAAACAGCAGGGACAGAAGCAAGTCCAGGACTTCATTGTTATATTGCTGAAAAAGTCTAATATGTTCTATTTTTTCCAAGTATATTAGATTTGATCAAGCAAACCAAAAATCTACTCTGACTGGTCAATAACTCCACTTATCTGAAGATACTGGAAGAAGAATCTGGTCCAACTGGTCCACACTACGTAAAACCTCAATCCGACACTTGGCTCCAAACATTATAACCAGCCCTGCTTCCTGGACCACCCTGTCTACCACCGTCTCCCCTTCCCTCATCACTGTAAGAATGTATGCTTGTGTGCACAAACTAGGTGTCCATATGTGCCTCGGCTCTCTGTGTATCCTATAGTTAAAACTCTATGGTTTTGTGGGTAGGTTTTTGATTCCAGCCCACCCTGTCTAGAGTGCATCTATCTATGGAGCTCGACCAGCTGCTCCGGGTCACACGGGCTCAATCTCGATGCTTCTGATGTCAGATAATCTTCACGTTTTTTTGGTCCGTTTCATGTGTTGAAGGCTGAATGCACTCAAGGTATATGTCCTCAAAAAGGTGGTCTCTAGTGCTGTGGATGTATCCGAGCTGCTTTTTATGGTTGCCTCTGAGGAAACTGGGAGGGATTAGTCGGTGTGTGGGTTCTGAATGAGCTGTTGGCTGGGTTTCTGAATATGTACGGCATGGATGGCTGAGGGTGGGAATGAAGCAGGTGGGTGGGTGTAGATTTCTGAGTGTGTTTGCATGTATATGTGCATGAAGTGATAATAAAGCATGTGGTATTTTGGGAAAAGTGGGAGGGTGGGCGGCATTCCCTGAATAGAGTTTCTAGAGCGATGCTGGGTGGAAATGGTAACAAAGAAATAAAATAAAGTAAAAAATAAAAACCTCACAAAATCATAACTGCTTCCCCACAAAACTGAAATAACTTACTGACACACCCCACCAACAACGACAACAACATGATGGGAGTCCCATGCTTAAGGTGGGTGGGAGCACATAACATGACACAGCAGCATATCACATAGGGTGGGGGGTACACAGGATGAGGACATGCAGTTGGACATCTTTACAATGAACAATCAGGCATCAGATTAACAGTCATCACATCTTAAAAAACAGTCTCCTTCTCATAGAAACAAGAAAAGTTCTACTAAATATTCAACACTGCTACAGCTGTCTGAATGAATAAAATAATTAAAATTAAACCTTCTCTATGAGGTAACATCTAAACTACAAGCCATGTCTTGTGGATGTGTTAGCTTCAGGTTTTGGCTATACCAGCACAGAGTTTTAAACAACCAGTGGTGTGATCAGCGGTTTATAGCATGGGGACAAACGCACCAGTATAATGGCATCATGGTGAAGTCACAACACAATGATAAAACACTGAATATGTCTGATTTAACACACAAGACAGGGATGGCTGGGCGGACACCCGATCAGACTACTGGTCATTTAAAAACTCAAAACTGCAAAACAATGTCAAATTCATAATATGGAAGTATATCTTCATTGTAACATATGAGAGGAACATGGACCCTCTCCAAATTAGGTGAATAATCTATATTAACCAAACAGCCTGGACAAAGGAAGGAGAAAAATCAAGTCATTATAGCATGCAGAGTATACAGTGGCTTTAGAAAGTATTAAGACTCCTTCACTTGTTGCCTACTTTACTGTATTATGAAAAATGATTAATTCGACACTCAATAACCCACAATGACAAAGCAAAAACACAAGAAACTAAAACTTTTTCCCTTATTTCAAAACAAGCTCTTGTGTCGCAAAAACAATTGCCCAAAAAAGTAAATTTAATAAATTTTTAACAAAATCTATAACACAATAAAGTGTGCACCGAGTGAAGGAGTCAGAATAATTTCCACAGCTGCTGTACATCTTAGGGTTGGACCGATATTTTGGGCTGATATTGATTTCTTTTTAATCCATATGAGGCAGTAAATGTGATCTATCTTTAATGTAATGAGGGTGGGCATGTAATTTATAAAAATGTGTTTTGACATATGTACCCACACTGATTACACAACGGCCTAATTAACACATTCTGCCCAAGAATGGCTTTACACAGACTTTACTATTCCTTAGTGTATTTAAGAGAATAAAAATGCACATTTTTAAAGGATTAATACATCTTAGGAATTTGCTTATTCACATTCTTACCATGAGTCAGATGAAAAGATCGATGCTAGCCTCACATCTATACTGTAAATATGAAGCTACAGCCAGCAGCCAGTTAGCTTAGCTTAGCACAAAGACTGGACTTGGGGGGGGGGGGGAAGGCTAGCCTGGCTCTGGTCCAGATCACTTATCAATACATTATAATTTGCTTGTTTCATCTGTACAAAAGCCTAAATGTGCTGTACTGTTTCTGAAGGTGACTAAGTGTATTTCCAAAAAATTTCAAACTATTCCTTTTAACTCGACTTCCTGATTATTTTGAGTTTACACAGCTATCCAAAGTCTTTGGGACATTCACTTGGTGGGAGAAGGCAAAACTTAACAGATTTGGCTTTCAGTGGATAATTAGTAGTGTTGAATGATGGATTAAACAGAAAACAAATCGTTTTGAAGATACTGAAAGATGTAACAACTCTTTGGGGTCCAACCCTGATACCTTTCTGCCCTGTCTTGTCCCATTATATGGACTCTTATATTATAAGAAAACATCCTCAACATCCTACACTCATTTACTTTCGTTAACTCCAGCCTCCTATCATTTCACAGATAGACAAACCGACCTTCTCCTCTGCCTCTCGTTTGGCTCTCTCCTCCTCCCGCCACCTCCTCTCCTCTTCCTGCTTTGCTCGCTCCTCTGCCTCCCGCTTACGAATCTCCTCCAGCTGTTGCTTGCGCCGTCGCTCCTCATCCTGCAACTGATCACACGCGCACACACACACACGTAACAACATGCCAAAAGGCACGCAAAGACAGGCACACATGCAAACAAGGAATCATACGTCATTCATAAAGAAACTGACAACATTTCCACATCCAATACCTCTATTTAACTGCTCGGACACTAATATACACCAATATGTTGTGTGATAGCTTGGATTTGTCTCACAGGACTGCTCCTGAGGGGAGGAACAGTGTGCACTGCAAACGCACAGCACAGGCAGACACACACACACTGCTGAACATGCAGACAGCAACAATGACAGCAACCAGAACAGGGCAACAAAAAGAAAAACAGCCCCTCTTTCAGCTACTTAAGTTGTATTTGATTTTGGTCATGTACAAATCAGTATTAGGAGAGGAAGAATAAATCAAGTGTACCTGAAGTAACTGTAAGCTTAGAGGGCAGCAACAGAAATGTACTGATACCATCCCAACACAAACCCAGTGAAATTATGCACAAAACAAACAGACCCCTTCTCTGGGCTGGATGTTGGTTAAAGGGCTAGTCCAACCAAATTACAAAAGAACATATTTTGCCACTTGGTGGGATTGATCCATCTATCCATGCACAAACTGCAAGACTCAGTCATGATTTCTCCATCTCAGATTTTCCTGCCTCCACCACAATGGACAGAAACAGAACAGAACTGTTTGTATATTACATTTTACACTGTCAAGAGTTTTCATGGGGACTCCAGAGTAACGGAGACAAAATATGTAGAGATTATTTTAATTTAGAATATATCACATATTGGTTTTGTGCATAGTATTTTATGTTTTGTTCCAAGCTTTTTTTAATTTATTTATGATATATTATAATATCAATCACATGATTTTGTTATTGGTTTATTTAATGTTTCATTTTATTTTTTATTATTTTAATTTATTTTTAGTTCTTTTATCAGAACGTATCTATGTTTCTTTTAACTATTATTATTATATTTACACTAATTTTCTATTTAGCTTTTTCTGTTTAATGAATTGGATTCAAATTTTTGCTTTTTTATTTTCAATCATTTATTTTATAATTTATTTATGTTGTTAAAAAATTATAATAATTACTGTATTTAAATTTCATATATATAATTTATGTATTTAACATTTATCTATCAATATTATTAAATGTGTACAACAACAACAACAATAATAATAATAATAATAATAATAATACATTCCATAAATCACTGCTGTATTGTGGTACAAGCAGAAATCTCAGAGATGGATACCTAAAACTTTGACTAACAAAACCACCAAATCTATTTAACAGGTAACAACAAGAAAAAGAACTAAGTGAGAAAATATGTGTTTGTTTTGGTTGCACAGACCCTTTAAAAGAGAACATAAAGAGGCTCAGCTGGTCACACAAAGATGGATGGATGGATGGATGGATGGATGGATAACATCATAACATCATGATGTGGCCCTGCGCAGGCACACTGCAGGGGGCTCACAGGATTATCATGCATGGATCTTAACCTGGACGCCCCCTGTGATGCATTCAGCCATGCAGGCGCCACTCGATATGCACTCAAAATATCGCTGCTGACAAGAATTGCACCAACCTCAGCTCCACTACTTTATAAGCACATAGGATTTCTGTTGCTTTTATGTTTTGGAAACAGAAGTATTTCACCATTGCTAAGCAGCAGCTTCACTCACCGTCCCCCAGCAGTTATTTTGAGTGGACAAAGAGATGGACAGCTTCCCCAGCCAAACAACATCAAGCATCCCAGGACGCCCTCTCCATGACCGGCTGCTCTTTAGCTAATCATGGCACAGCCCTGCCTCCAATCCAATCCCACCCCCCAATGAAACGACGACAGGAGCCCAGATGGGTGGTGGGAGACAGATAGGAAACACGGGCAGGTGGGCAACCCAGACAGAAAACAGTAGGTGATGTAAGGACAGGGAGAGGATACTTGTCATTAACAGGAAAAACATACCAAGTCTAGAACAGAGATAGCTGGGACAGCATTCTGCTGCTGAAGAAGAAGAAGAGAATAGAGAGTAAGAGAGGAGGCAGATAGGGAGGGAGAAGGGAGGGAAAAGGAAAATACCCAAATACTGAAAAGGAAGGTGTGGAGGAAATATCAATAAAACTAAGTTAGCAAAAAGAGGAGGGGAGGTAGGAGGAGAAACTGAGGAGTAAGACAGTAGAAATAAAAGAAGTGAGGGAGAGGACAGAGTAAAGTGAAAACATTGCTTAAGTTTATTTTTCTCTGCTGTGCTGATTATTGGCTGTTCAAGAGCTCCTTAATCCACCACATACAATCCACAAAGCCACTGCACCACTTAACCACATATTTTTTTTAGTAAATATACTATATTGATATTGAAGGTGAAAAAAATGTGGTAAAAATCCAACATTTGCACAAAAAGCAGTTAGTGTAGCCAATAACCGTTTTTATTTTAAATATGTCAAGTGATTCTGGCAGCTCCTTTATTCCACATTTTTCTATTCACTACTTCAGCATTTACTTTTACATTTCCTTTTTTTGATTTCCAAATAATGTTCCATATTAACTGGTGTAGCTAAAATAAATTGTTGAGGGGTTACAAAGCAAAATTTTGTCCTTTTTGAACTTTCAGTTCAATCAGATTTTTTTAGAAATAAATGCCTCAAAACAAAAATACTTAAGGTCATGATTAAGGTTCAAATGTGTATTAATCAAATCACAAAACCCAAGATCGGATCAAGGATTGGATCCTGTACAGATGGTTAAGAAGATCAGTACTTCATTACAGATAAAGACTAAATAAAACAATACGAAAACCAATCACATCAACTGATACACAAGCACACACTCGGCCACACCCTGGCAGACTGAACACCTTCCAGCCATATCCCCACCACATCCATCACGCAGCTACCATACACAGCCGCATCCACCAGCACCCACCCACTGCTACAACCCCGAGTCCAATAAAAAGTTGGGACGCTGTGCAAAACAGGTCAGATTGTGATAATTTGCTAATCAGTAAAGAGTACAAAACAATATATTTAATGTTTTACCTCATCAACGTCACAATGGTTTTGGAATCAGGGTTGTGCATCCAGTCATACTCAGAAATTAAGAAAATTATGCTGCATAAGAATTAAAAAGTATGCTAACTAATTTCAGGAAGCACCAGGAATTTGTCTGAAACATTTTAGTGCTAGAACAGTCCTTAGTTAAGCATAAAAGCTTCCGTCATGAGACCATCATGATTATAACTACAGTATTATCAGCCTGCTCTATGGCTTGGGTTCTCTTGAACATTAGTTTCTACCCATGAGACAGTTTGTGATGCTGTAAAAATATAGTAAAAATCAAGATGAGATCATATTATCATCCAATTCTACTTTGGCATTATCCAGAATTATTTAACTTTATCACCATCTACTCAGGATGCAGTGATCCTTGTTGAGATAGGAGACACTGTGGTCAAGGTTCATTCATGCTATGCAACACTGCACATATGCTGCATTTGCGTTTAAACACAGCAGATTCAAGTAAGGACAAATTCTGACTTTATCATCAAGGTAAAATCTTTAAGCAAACAGCAAAAGATATTGTTGTTTCACTTGAAATGAGTTGTGAGGCGAGTGGTCGTGGATGCAGCCGTTTGCTCTAAATCGTGAACTCCTATCTCTCACTAAGCACATGGGCGGAGTGCAGGAAACCAAAATCTACAGGAAACGTAAATCACAACATGTTCAAAGTTTGATCATCTGAATGCAGTGTGAACATCCTCGCCTGCCTGCCCGAAAACCCTCCCGTCCACCCCTCCAGCCAATCAGATTTAAGCAGCTCAGCATGGCAAAGCGATGACAGAAGCATGTTGCAGATGCACATTGCAGGACATTCAGAGTGGGAGCACTGCCACATTTCCCCTTCTAGCATTCCCCTTCTAGCGAGAGCTAGTTTTGCACTACTGAACAACAGATTTGTTACTCAGCTGTGAGCTGATGGGCACTGTTTGTTAGATTTCTGTCCCTCCCTTTTTTTTTTACATCTTCATTTCTCCTCTCCTTCAATCAACATTCTCTCATATTTATCACTTTCCTCCACCCTTACCATCTTCCAGTCTCTCTATCTCTTCCCATCACCCCCCCCCCCCCCCCAATCTCACCCTGGCTCTCTTCTCGGCCTCCAGCCTCTGCATGATCATCATGGTGTCCACGTCCTCGTCATCCTCCTCCTCCTCGTCTTCGTCGCTTTGCTTGGACTCCTGCAGTCGTTTCTGGAACTGCCACTCCAGCATCAGTTTCCTGAGGCGGTCACTTTCCTCCGCCGTTCGCTCCGGCTTCGCCTGGAAAATAAAACATGCTCAGAACTGGATCGGGTTGCACCAGCTATTCACTGAGTTTGTGTGTCAAGTTCTTCCTAAACCAAAATGAACGGGGCCAAAAATGAATCCCTCTGAATGGAGCTTCAATTCTACCTGGAGCTCCTGGATCTCCTTATCAAGCAGGTCGACGATGTGAAGCTGCTGCTGTTTCTCGGCCTTCTCGCGGGCGTCTCGTTTCCAGGGGTCAGGGGACAGACTGTCGCTGGACGTTAGCTCCTCCTTACTGATGGTGATGTACTGCAGGTCTCGCCTCTCGATGGTCCGTGGCTGCTGCTGCGGCAACAGCTCCCTGATCACCGTGTCCATGCCTAACAGTACATCACATTTTGTTTATCATCTACGTTTGGTTGTAGTTTGCCTACAAGAACATTAAACATAAGAACATTTTTGACTTTTTACCAGCAGGGTTGGACGCACTGGCAGGGGGAGGAACAGCTGACCGAGGCAGGCTCGCCAGCTTCTCTGGTCTGGGTGGGGGAGGCTGGGGCTGAGGCTGTGGGGGGAGGTAGGGCTGGGGCAGGGCCACAGAGGCATGAGGGGGCTGGTGGTGAGGAGGAGGCATTGATCCTCCGTTGTTGTGAGGTTGGACGGGCATGACGGGATTGGCCCGGATCTGACCCAGCTTCCTCTCTTGCTCTCTCCTCTTCCTCTCCCTGGGAAATCAATCAACAGTAATAGTGTTGTTGTTGTAAACAGCCTACATAAGCCTCTGCAGTTAAATGTTCCTGTAAACATTTTGATAAATCTAATAAAGTATTATGAAAGAAAAAAATAAAGAACCCCACCTCTCTTCCTCCAGCCGAGCCTTCTCCTTCTCATACCAGCGTTGCTGCTCTTCTCGTTTCTTGCGGTCAGCAGCCTGCTGGGCGGTTACAGGAGTGACGGCAGTGGGAGGTGGCGGGAGCGGTAGGTCAGGTTGGGGGTCGTAGGGGTCATAGGGGTCGGGGTAAGTGGCTGGTGGTGGAGGCGGCGGAGGGGGCAGGTCAGAGCGGGATGGCGGCTGGGCCGAATGTGGCGGCACAGAGTGAGGGGCGTTGGGTGTCTTCCATCGGCCCGGCCCGGTCTTCTGGTTCTTGTTGGAGGAGGAGGAGGAGGCTGAGAAGTTGAGGTGCTCCTGGCTGGACGTGGATGACTCCAACGAGGAGGACACCTGCGGCTGTGGGGCCCAGTGGTCAGGACCTCCTACGCCTACAGACGGACAGAAATGTCGTCAATCCTAACTGATGATCATCGTGACGAAATAAATTAACTGCAAGGGACTGACAGTGTGCAGGTCTCATTTTACAGAATAAAGGCAAATGGTTTTGCTCCGTCATTCGCAATGAAATATTGTGTTTAGTATATATATTACATAATCATAAACAATAACATCAAATTTGCTTACATTTAAGAGGAACATTTGGATGCTGAAAACAACTGACCTGTTATATAACCTCACAGTTAATAACACTACCATCCTTTCTATGCCTCCCTTATCTGAGGACTCTGGTCTTACCTGGCAGCCCTCTCTGGTAGTCAAGATCTCTGTGTTGATAGTCCAGGTCCCGATGCTGGTAGTCCTGCTGGTAGAGCTGCTGCATGCGCTCCTCTGGCCTCAGACCTCCAGGTGGTGGGTACAACTCTTCCTGGGAGTGGTTAACCCGCTGAGAAGAGAATTGTAAAATGTCCTGACGGTGAGGTTACTGACTAACTAAAAATCTAATGATACAGTTTTAGCATTCTCTGCTGACATAGAAACAGTAGCTTCAACAAGGTGGTGCCTGATGCTGCTCTACCTGCATGCTGTTGTGGATGTTGTCGACCACAGGGAGGCGCTCTCTGTCCTCCATGCCCTGCCAGTGCTGTGAGGGCCCCTGCCCAGGACCAACAACCCGATCCTGGCTCTTCGAGGCCGGTATGGTGAAGTACTCCCTGGGGTAGGTCTGGGTGGGAATGGGGTAAGCCTCTGGTCGGGGAGGGGAGGGCTCATCCTGATGAATAAAAACAGAAATTACTGCTTGAAAGTAAAACACACGGGACACGTTCCAAAAACTAAACAGGCAACACATTGTCAGGCTAGTCTAAATCATACGGCTCTGTGAAAAATTACTTCTCATCTCCGTTCTAGATACTGTGTGTCCTCGAGTGCTCATGCCACTCTAGTGTCATCTGGTCTGCTGGAGCATTCAACATAAAAACACCACTGGCTTCAATCCTACAGTTACTTACATCTGCACACAGATTGCCGGTTGAGACGGAGGTGATCTTAGTGCCGGGTCCTCCGGGGTACACCGCTTTGCCTGCAGGACTCTGGCCCTGATCTGATGATGGGGCAGGAGATACAGTTGTTTTATTACAGTGAAAGGAATTTGCTAACAAATACAAACATATTCAGAATGAAGCAATGAATTAAGGGAGCAAAGGAGGCGCCAAAAAAAACCCAAATTACCCAAAATGGTTAATGAATGTGGTTTCTGAGCATGTTTGGAGAGTGTTATTCCAAAACAGTACTTGGGCACTCTTTCCATATCAGGGTGGAGTACTTTAAGAATAACACTAGTGTAGTTTTTTTTCCTATTTCCATTACTGCCTCTGCCAAGTAAACTACACCCAGTGACTTGTTTACCATAGATACTTTCCATTTAGGCTATTAATTTACTCTTTTAATTTACCTAAATTAGGTGAAAATGTTCTGGATGTGTGATAATGTTTAGTGTGTTATTAAACTGGTGTCACAATGTTGTCCTTGTGATGAACTAATGAAGTATTCAATAAACAGGTGTAGTTTAGTCATATAGTGGTTTAAAATTTTGACAATCAAATTATGAAGGATAGCAGTAATCAGGGGAAATAAAGAAACATTCCAAAATTGAAGTTGACTGGTAAAAGTACAACAAAAGCTGGATTTTTCTGGAAAAGGATTTGGCTTAAATATATATACAGGCAAAAGCCTAGTAGTATACTAGTTGTTCTAGTAGTAGTTCATATAGGTTAAGTGTATAAATAAATAAAATGTTGAATGTAGGAGGGCTTACTGGCAACGTTGGGGCTGGAGCGGTGGTCGGCTCGGTTCTTCAGGAGTCGATCTTCGCTGCTCATCTTCTTTGGTTCGGGGTAGGAATCCCAGCCGGCCTGCGGGCTCTCCGGAGAGCCGTTCTGCACCGAGTTGTTGTACAACTCGAAGCCTTCGCTCTTTGGTCGCAGTTTGCCGTTCTTGTCACGGCCTCGGTCTGACGCTGCACATAAATAAATAAAAATGTAGGGGTGAAGAGATGAAAGCGAGAGAATTGTTGTTTTAGACAAACGTGAAAGTATCACATACTAATCCAGAGACTTTTGTTACGGTCATATTGAAAATAAGACACTTTCTCTTGTCTTGCCGTTTGTCTTCGACTATGTTGATCACTGTTTTCTTGCTGATGCCTTCTTCACATCAAATGTAGTTTAAGTTGGGGCTCTAGTTTAATTCCCATTAATGATTTTTGTAAAGCACATTTGTACCACAAAGGAAAAAGACTTTTTTTTTTTAAGAATCTCCTCAACAACCTTGTGATCATTCATGATCTTCATTATTTTATTCAACAGCTTCAATTTATGTGCAAATGTTAGTAAACTCGTAACATAGCTTGCTGTGAATTTTGCATATAGGTCAGGTGGTAACATGTTAAATTGCAATCACATTTACATAAAAAGGTGCATGTCTGGAAGGAGCTTGATTTGCCTCATGAAAATAGATGAGTCTAAATTCCAACTTCTTCCCCGTCAGTGTATCTAAGTTTGCTTCAGTGTGGTCATGTCTCCTCACTCTGAAAATCTACTTGTCCAGCTTTCTAACATTAACTTTACTTAAGAATGCTGTCTTTCACTGCCTGGTGTTTTAAATTTCTCTGTCTGCTCTGGAACACGCTGTTAACAAGGGAATTTGGGAGAAATACCCCTTTAGCGTCATCCTAGACCCCAGGCCAGCCCAGCCAGAAGCCTTCCTTAATGAATCCAGGGTCACATTCCAGCAGTCATAGACAGCCAGTAAACTCCATGCCATGTATGTGTGTGTTTGTCTGGACCCACATGCAGCTTGTCTCACACAGACACACACACACAAATCTGGCTGTGGCCACAAACAATCATTATATCCTTCAGTCTGCTAGCCATTTTTTTTACTGCACTACAGAGACGACAACAAGGACAGACTGAACAAGTCTGTGTCTCTTCTTTCATTCACAACAACAAATTACTGGCATTAACTAACAATAGTCCATTCATTACAGATTAAACAGCAGAAATCTGCAGGGTTTAGGAAGCCAAATATCTGACGGTGGGTGATCTTTTTAAAACATTTTTAGGACTTTTAGAATGTTTTGATTGTGAAATATTATTTAGTGAAAAACAGCTGAAATGTATGTTGTCCTTCCACTGTTCTGTATTAAAAGTGGACCTGCAGTTTCACCACTGATTAATTATTCTATCGAGGGTTTATTACTTTAAATTATTGGTTTATTGTCTATTAAATGTGCAAAACAGAGAAAACACACATCACCGTTAATTAGACCACAAGTTGATGAATTTAAATTAACATTCCCAAACTAAAATATTCAATTTTCGGTATATTTATATAAAACAGAAAGAAAAGGGAAAATAAGCAATCATAAGAATGATCAACATTTCAACAAACAACTGCTACAACTGCTCAGATATCAAAATTTTAGCAGATTCATTTTCTGTTGATTGAATATTCGTGTAAGTGTTTAAGCTCTGCAAATTACAAATTATCACCATTGACATAAACAATAGAGTTCTTCAAACCCATGAGGAAAAACATAAGACACATTAACTTTTTAAAACTGGAGATTTGCTTTCTAAATTAAGTCACTGTAATATATTTTCAGATTTGTTGTGATCTGAATATTGTTATGAACCCTGAACATATGAAATCAGATGTGAGTTTGGAGCATAAAACAAACTGTAAAATGAGGAGATATTCTGTATCACATGTTCTGAACATGTTGCATGTGTGTGTATAAGTGCTCACCTCTTGGCATCATGGGGCTGGGCTGGTTGAGGAGTGTAGCCAGTCCGTGGTAAATGGCTCCCTGCTTGGCGACCTCCAGAGTCACAACTGAGCCTGTCCTCGTCATCAGCTCTGCTGCCCTGAGAGAGAGAGAGAGAGAGAGAGAGAGAGAGAGAGAGAGAGAGAGAGAGAGAGAGAGAGAGAGAGAGAGAGA
>JBBPCS010000238.1:11582889-11602103 GCA_037974645.1 Hollardia meadi
CACACACACACACACACACACACACACACACACACACACACACACACACACACACACACACACACACATTAAAAAAACATAACTTAGAAACAAAGGTTTTCGTAAACAGGTCTGTAGCCAGTGTGCATCTCTGGACAGTTTTAGAATCTGACTCCAGCAGCGGTTTGCTTAAAAATGTTCAAACCAAAAGTCACACAAGTCCACCTGAAATTTTACATGTGCTGCAATATGTGTGCAAACAACACAATTTGAAAGACACAAATGTGGATAAGTTATAAAAAGATGTGTCAACTCTAGCATTGCTGGGGGATGAAACTATGGCTGGTGTATTGCTTAGAAGAACCCAAGGAAGCATAGCATCGAATACAAAGTTGTTCGGATGAGGGTTCTCCAGAAAGCCAGTACCAGAGATCAATAATAATGCCAGAAGACAAGCAATTGGCTCGTTCCAAACAGGAACATTGTAACGGACACTAACACAGGAGACGACTATGGTAGCACTGGACATAAACACTGCTGGGATCAAACTACACCTATATCAACCCCCAAAATGCCCAGAACAACAGATGTAAAGCACTGGGAGCAGAAATGAGCATCATTGTGCAACAGCAGAAGACAATCAATTCCACTTCTAGGAAGTAGGACACAGGGTTCCAATTTTTACAACATGCTCCATAATGTTTGGGAGCACAAATCCCAAAAGGCTGTCTCTGGCCCTTTCTGCTTGATCACCTTAACACATCATGCAGATTGTGATGGACAGTAAGCTATGATTGGTCAGGATTCAGGGAGTAGTCTGACGTGTCTGTTAGCCAAAGCAGACTGACACAGAGACCATCTGACGACATAACTGGTTAAGAAAGAAACACCAGTAACATCCAGGAGCACTGACTGGATGTCTGGACCAGATGGGAGTGCAGCAGCACCAGGAATTTAAAAACACACATTTACACACAGCTATCAAGGAGTGTTGACACTGAGCAGAGTAAGGTTGGATTGGAAAACTTTGTTTCCTGAATGCCAGGCCTCTTTTATCTGAGGTAACTAAGTTCACCAACATGTCAAACTGAAACATTTCAAGACATTTATAGAGAACCAGCAGCAGTCAAACACAAGTGTTTATATTTTCTGTTTCCCTGTTTGTATTCTAGTTTTCTTTGCTGTATTCTCTCATATTTCTGCTGACAAAATCACGTCCTCAGGATCTATTTAACTGTCATAATATTTACTGTAAAATCAACGGAACAAAAACACACCCACAAACCAGAGCTTGTGTGTGTTTGTATGTGTGTGTGTGTGTGTGTGTGTCTGTGGTTTTCTTGTGAAGTGGGGAGGTGATTTACAGTGCAGCATGTTATCAGGCATATCACACGCTTTCTTTGTCATTTCGACATGTTTACCCTCTGACTTTGTGCAACAGTAGAACCAGAAAAAAAAAATTCTTTATAGGAGACACTCCGCTGTGCTGAATATAGAACTAATAATGATGAACTAACTAACAAGAACACTGAAAATTATCTTGATTGCTTTCAGATTTGCTTACCTTCATGCAGAGACCAAAGCTTAAACAGAAATAAACTACAGGAAAGGTTCAGATGGCGCACGCACGCACGCACGACCACACACACACACACAACCTACCTAGACATCAAGAATCGCAGTCTATAAACTTGCTCATAAAACTGTGGAGTGGATTAAAAAGACTCCTAATTGCTACCATCTGTCAGACCTGGCAAAGTGGCACTGTGTGTGTGTGTCTGTAAAGCTACATCTTGTAAAGCAGAGACAGGGGTTACACTCGGGTTAATAGCTCTTACGGTTTGCAGTTCACATGTATTATTTCATCAGCTGTAGTGTAGAAGACAAAGACATCAGAACAATCCGCACGGATTCTGCAGTGTTAGACCAATCAAAGAATGACAGAACAAGTAGGGCCAATAAATCATACAATTATTAGTACATGAAGTACATTCAATGCATCCTGAACCCTGATAGGCAGCAGACAACTGATGGATGGATTAGCTAAATAATAATACATGTAAATTGTTCTTTTGGTATTTTTTTGTAAAAATGTCACCTGTCTGATACGAGCTGATGAGCTTCCCAGCTACTGTGGCTGGCAGTAATAATACATAATATATACAGTATACATAATGGATGTTGGATGTTAAAAATACCATTTCTAGCTTTAACCATTTAACCAGATTAACTGTTTGTTTTAAATTACTCTGGCCCATAATTAGCAGCTAATTTGTGTTTTCTCAACATGTTTCTCACTCGCCTACACTGCTGATTACTGGCTTGTTGCACTGGAAATTATGTGGATCGGTGACTTCCTGCAGCAGGAAACAACTTTTGAATATGGTGGGACATAAAAATCTGGGTTCAAACTGATCAGTTTGTTTTAAAACAATGAGCTTTGTGTCACCTTGTCATCTAAATGGAACAAATGCATCCCTGGCCTTTCACTTTGTGGCACGTATTTTTGCCAAATATGTTTTGAGTGTGGGTGAAAGCATTTTATTCAAAGCTGGAGTTTGGACAAGAATCAATTTATTAAATTACTTTCATCTTTTTGGGAGTGCAAACTCAAAAGATCCTTTGAGATTTGAGTTTCCTGTTTTATTTTCCAAATCATCTCATCCATTTTCTACTTATTAACTATGTGAATTGAAATACATTCCGCACTTGCCATGCCCTTCATCATCCACACACAGATCTGTGTCCCAGTTTCTCCAGCACAAAAAGACAGCAGAGACGTCAGGCCTTCAAACTATTTCACCCACAATGTTTCAACTGTCTGTATGCGAGTGTTTTTGTGTGCATGTACTCTATATGTACATGCAGGCACGAATTTCCCGTGAGAGAAGAGCAGTGAATCATTCGGACTGTTTTTATGTCTGTTATACATTACAGAAGATGTTACAGAGCCTCTGATTCAGATGGAGCCACAGTTTCGTGCCTTTATCCAGAATGGGGATTGGAGCGCTGAATCAGGCTTCAGACACTAGTGGGAATTCCCCAATTCCCCTGAGTTCAAGTTCAATGGGTCCCAGAGGGGATTCAGAAGGTCCAGCACTTCTAGCATAAGTGAGCTTTTTAGCACAGTGTTTTTCGAAATGCAAGCAAGCATTAGCTGATTGCCTATAACCCTGATTATCAGCTACAAGGTACAAAGACACCCAGCTTAACATAATCATAAGAGCCTGGCAACACACGCTAAATGTGTAAAATATGCCATGTAAAGGCAGAAGAGTTCATATAGCAAACTGTAAAGAGATGGGCATGTTAAAACATGTGCACATACAGCAGGTTTGTTGCAATAATAAAGCTGTAGAACTAGTAGCTGACGTTTGTGTCAATGTGAGACCTGATCTGTTGCTTGTCACAAATGCTGTCAACTGATCAGCATAAAATGATACCTAATAAACCACTTTGAGACATTACACTACAAAACATGTATGACACAATGAGTGTGTAGATGTTCTGTTTATAGAAATAAATTAGATCTATAAGAACAGTTGGAATACCTGAGGGAGCTTTATGGTTTGATTTAATGGACAGCTCTGGTTCTTTAACATGCTCTGACACAACAAATCAAGCGCACCTTAGAGCTGCCAGGCCTCTATTAGAGTGGGAATGGCCTGAAGGAGTCAGCTACTTTTAATAGCAAAACCAGAACTCCTCCATTACGGCAGTTACACTTGACTACTCTTAAATGTTATCCTGTCATGTCAGGATAAACGTACTATCAGACCTTTATGCTCTCTGATAAAAGCATGCTTTTACCCAAAATTATATTTATGGTAGTTATGTGATCCAGTCGCCAACATTAACTTACAAAGTGAAGACCTTTGTGACCACATATTCAGTTTGATGATATAAAACATGATATAAAACACATGAAATGATATAATAATAGAACATGCACACATCGGAGGACCATTTTTACTCGAAAAAAGACTCAAATTATGAATCGATAGTATCAAAATATTTGCCAATGTATTTTCTTTTCATCAACAAATCAAAAGTTCTAGTGACTAACTTTAGATTAACTCTAAACAAGCGAGAAACGGTGTAGGCTGAGACACATTCCATATAAATAAATGAACCTGAAATTTCAAAAGAATGTAAATTATACAACAAGTCTTTGTTTCCCTCTGGAAAGCAGAGTGACAGTTTTCTCCAAAGCCTTTCTGCAGCTGACTCACACTGAGAAACTGGCACTTAAAGCAGATCCACAGAGAAACGCAAAGGAACGGCTGTCATGTATGTCTGATATACAGCTGACAAAAACTACTGCTAATGCAGGCTGGCGACACGCACCAAGATTACAGCTTACAATGTAAATAAATGTCAACCTGCTTTCTGGAGCCTTATAAACCACTTATCCCTAAGAGGCAGTTTGGGAGACAGTGGTATTTAAAGGCTTTACACACCCACACAGGTACTTTAGTAATTTAGAAAATAACAAATCTGACAGGGACTGTATATCTCAGTGAAATCTGAACATTTAAGGGAACCCAAGGATTCAACAGCTGTTTCATCATGTACTAATGTCCTCTAAAAGCCACAGTAGCCATTCAGATTGCAGAGTTGACCACTAGAAATGAAATCAAAATAGAAAAATATCTAAGCAACCTGTTTATTTTATTTTCCTGCAAGACTGTCCCCATTTTCCCCGTACAAACCTGCCGAATTATGATTCTAACACAAGTATATGGTGATTTTTATGATGAGCCCCAAGATGTACACACCTTGTAAACACCTCCTGCACAAACTTTTACAGGAAAGCGAGTGTATGTGTGTGCGCGCGCTACATCCTCCCATTGTTTCAGCTCTCACAGGGGGTAACCCTCTCATACTATTGTTCCACTTCTAGTACCATTCGGTCAGCTAACAAACAAACACACACAAGCAATACTTCAAACACACTGTGGAAAAAAACAGACCAAACGCAGCTTTTTGAGTTTGGACAGGATGAGAACAAAGTCTTCAGCTAAAGACTCTGATACCAATTTTTGATCATGATTGCGAATAACACAAAACTCCTTTCAAAAGTTCAGCAATTTACTTCAGTACAAAAAAAGGCAGAACATTTACTCCAAATCTCCAGAATAATCTAACAACTACAAGGTAAAACTTGGAAAATTCTTGTTTTGGGCTCTGGGAAACTGTGATGACAGTTCCTAAGTGCTGATCTGTCAGGTGAGATAATTTCCTAATAACCAGAGCAGAAGATGAAGTAAACTACATGTTTTTTGAAACGAGTTTGGTATGAAGTTCCCTCTTGTATGAAACATTGTTGTATCTCAGAGAAACATGGATTGCAACATAATGCAAATTTAGCTTAGTTGTTTCTAATCTTTAGAGAGGGAACATTCTGTTCTTTATTGAGATAGATAAATGAGTAAACACACCAACACAGGTGGAGGAGGAGGAGGAGGAGAGATTCCCAGCTGTTTCACCAAGTTGGGAGTTTAGGAATACAATACCATGACAAATACAATACCATGAAACATGCACGCACACACACACGCACACACACATGCACGTGGGTCTTACTGATAAAGTATTTCTAAGGGTACACTCCTCCACTCATATGCTCCACAGAGACACAAAAGGTGTAAACAATATCAGTGTTATCAGTGGAACAGCTGCTAGACAAATGGTTTTACTAATGTAGACCAAACAATACTTGCATTGCGTTTTTTGTTCCTTAATTATGACCACCGACATCCCAACGAATTTCCTAAAACATCAGAAATTGCCTAAAATGTCTACTGCTGAGCCTCTCTGCAATGAATCTTTCTCTAATAGCAATTAATACTATTTATAGCACGTATATTTCTGGAATGTCTCATTAGATTTAATTCATTTTAACACAAGGAGCTTAAAACATACAACCAGTGTAATACTGATCATTTCTACAAACAATTAAAATGCGTAGATGAAATCAGATTTTCATTAAAAAGATGATATCAACATATAATGAAATGGCTTAACCTTACTGAGCCCTTTGGCCAAAATGCATACGTATTTTTATTATCTGTGTCTCGCGTGTGTACCCAAGTTTAACCATTAGCAGAATGGCCCTGAAAACAAACAAGTGACAAACCAGGAGGCCATCACACTGGAAAGTACAGGATAAATCTACATTAGTCTACTATTATCCATATATGTTCAATTTTCAACCAGCTACTGGCAACCTCACTATGCATCCTCGATCAGTGCCTGTCCGTGTATTAGGAGTCACAGCATATGAATCAACAAAAAGAAAAAGTATCACAACATGAGGAAGATGCTGAGGAATCTGGTCTTTTGAGAAACAAGTGAACAGAACAAACACACTCTTTATCTGGCATGCAAGTGAAAAATCATACACACTTCAAATAATTTTTTAAAAATATTTAGCTGATTCAAAAACAACACCAAAGAGAGTAGATAATCAACTTGTTACAAGAAACTGTTAACGGTTGTTGACGTACGGTTACCTGTTCTTTCCTGCCTACCACAGAAAACCACATGTTCCAGCCACTCGTCAGCGTTGTCCAGACCAGTTCACACTCCAATGTCCAGACAGGGACACGTACACACACACACAACTGCACACTCCTCCTTTTATCCCCGAGAGCGTTTCAACCTGCTAACATGCACCAACAAGTCCAAAACCTCCCAATTACACCGGCAGGGAGTAATCCATTCAGCAGAGCTTCTATGTTTAAAATCACTATTTACGCCTGGAAATGCGTGACAAAAAAAGCTATGCGAATCCCTATGTGGTGGACAAAAAGGAGTGGAAATTTATCGCACGTCATTTTAAAGAGTTGGAATAATTAGAAAGCTATAGAAACAAATAGTGTAGATTCAGGAAGAAATTCCAGTATATGTGGTTAAAAAGATGCAGTAAATTCCTTAAAGAGTCCCAAGTGCAGAAAAATTCCTCCACAAGTTCCTAATTGCAGTGTGTTTGTTGAGAAACAGTGAATCCAGGCAGCGATCCAGAGGTGAAGTGTCAGCTGGGACGCCGGCTGGTCAGACTGAGGAGGAGCGCTGCTGCAGCTTCACCAGGCAAATACCACACACACGCACGCACGCACGCACGCGCGCGCACACACACACACACACACACACACAGTTATATAACAGGACAGAGTTCAGCCCAGTTTACTAAGAATCCAAGCAGCTGTTTGACAAAATTCTGTCTACCTGCCTTTCCCATCCCACACACACACACATTTCTCTGCCTGCTCTCCTCATTCGTCCACACAGCTTTGAAAATAAACAAAGCAAAGAGGTTTCCTCAGTAAGCCCTTCCTTCCCGCGCTCACCCTCTACACACAGTCTGCACATAGCCACACAGGAAAGCTCTGGCCTTCAGCAGGAAACTCACTCTCCTCTAAAAAAAAAAAATCCCCATATTTCACTCACAGAGAACAAATCTATGGGACTAACACACGCACTTTATCCATTTCATCATGATAAAAGTAGCAGCAAAGCACAAAAACAGGATGCGACACAAGAGACACCAGCCTCACCTGTGCTGGCAGCCAACAAACCTTAATGCAACCATCAGTTTAAGTTAACACCAAAATCCATCTATTCATTGATGAAAAGCAGACGTGTCGGACAGAAGATAAGGGGACCTTGAGGGAAATCATCTGAGGGGAAATTTCTTGTTAGAGAGGCCTTAACACAGAATTACGCAACCGTCTGGCTCGTAAGTGCCAGGTTTCCCCCACAGGAAATTTGATAGTCAAAGTCAAAGTGGACATCCAACTGTGCTGCGTGTTTCTTTGCCATTTTAAAATAAAGTGGTGTCTCTGAGGTTCATACCATGTACCTGTTCTGGGTTTGTCTCCAGCTGTGGATCTTTGTGATTCCACACAGGGAAAAAAAGCAAAACATAAATGAAACTAACCTCATACCAGGTCGTCTGCATTGGCAAGCTTTGTGAAAGTTAAGGAAGATCTGGGGTAATTATGAATCTTTCATTATGCCATTAAAGATGAGTCAGCTAATGATCAGTCTTCCATATAAAATTGGAGGGTGATGGTGGAGACGTTTTAACTGCTGGTGACTGACTGGGATGATGACAGATGGATTTATCCAGGTTTATTATTATTTTACTTGACAGGCATTGCTTTATATAACTGTGAGCTTTTGTTTTATGTATATGCTATATTTTTCATGCATCTAATGATGTCTTTTACCTGAAGACAAGACAAAAGTCCCCTTGGTGACAAAGTAGAGGTGAAACATCCCAGCTTCTCAATTATGAGGATGTGGCAAGGATTTTAACTGAGGGGTGAATTTCCAAAAGGTTTGTGTGACTTTTTCAGCTGCTAAACCTGCACAAATAAGACTAAAAAAAGTTATTCTCAAAACACCCACAAAGGGTGAATTTCTCCCCTAATTGCAAAGCAACTGCCAAGTAAATAGCGTCTCCGGTGCCATTTGCACATAGTTAAATTAGGTAATATGCATACATATGATGCAAAATTGCAACTACCCAAATGAGTCTCATTGCAAAAAACAGTCAAATTCACAAAAACCAGCTCACTTTTCACAATAAAATCATTGGCCAATATTATGAAGTCTCTCTTGACTGAAATGAAGCTTGGCGTTAAATTCAATCAGGAATACAGTCCTTATGTTACTCATTCATTCTCATTCACTCAAAACAAGGGCAAATTGCACTCAGCTGCAAAACGTTATGGGTATGTTTGAACTGTAATATCATTAGAATTATCAATATTTTTTCGCAGTGAATATTTCTGTGCTTTAGACTGTTAGTCTGACCAATCAAGCAATTTGAAGTCATCATCATTTGTTGCAGCTCTCCAAAAAGAAAAAGAGCTATATGTTTGCCCTAACTTTGCAGTGTTATGACTTACTGAATGTTTAGCCTTTTGGCTTATGCTGTATATCATAACACACATTGATTTGATTTTTAATACCTGGAAAACTGTCATTTCTGCAGATTGCTTAATATCCTGTTCATTACGTCAATAACGGCTCGGGACATGAGGTGCAAGTGATTCCCATCTTCTTCATGTTAACTTATTATTCGAATACTTGAGAAAAAAAAATATTGGATTGCAGAAAAGTACGCTAACATTATAGCGTTAACTAGTTTGCTGTCTATAGTCCACCAATCTGTGTCAGCAATACTGATTTTACCCAGCAGATGCCGCCACTCTGTACATCTGTCTTTTTAGACACCGACAATGATTTTTTTTTTTTTTCGAGGTTATTTCCCATCAACATGTAGTTACTCTTATTCAAAGTGCATTTTGTTGAGTGAATTTAAGACACACTAAGAGTGAAACTAAAATAACGTCCATCCGTTTCATTAACCTAATTCAATATGCATGGAAAGAGTTGGGCCTGTTTACAACGCACATGGGAGGGAAATTCAAGAAAAATCAGAGCTGACATTGATGAATCTCTGCACTTTCATTAAAAATTGGACTACATTATTGAGATCTCTGTATAATGTCTCTAGGTTTCGCAAGTACATCAGTGGTTTGTGATCAAATAAACAACATGGACAAAGTGATTCATAGTCCCACCCTCCACACCCACTCCCCTATAACAGCAAACCAAAACGACCGCGTTTTAGTTAGTCATCCAGAGCCTTCTCAACAGTGTCACTGTTTAGTCTCTGCACTGCTGTCAGACTCAACAATGAAAACAGTCTATTTGAAATGGCACTGTGTCGCCCAGCCTCTCTCGCTCTCTCTCTCTCTCTCACTCTCTCACTCACTCACTCACTCACTCACACACTCACACACTCACACACTCACACACTCACACACACACACACAGATCCAACGCATTCTGTCTCGACAGCCAAGATAAAAAACAGTCAAGTTATTTGTGGATTTCCTGCCAAATTCATGCTATTCCTTCACAGTTCTATTTTAGAAAGTTTTTAGAAAATATACGACTTCTGCCTTGAAAGAGAAGTTTTTCTTATTTAAAAAAAAGTGCAGACAAAAATCTGAAATCTGCTATAGACTGGATTTAACACTTTACACACACGCACGCACACACACACACACACACACACACACACTTTCAGATGGTATTTCCTACCTTGGCAGCCACGATGCTGAGGCCCATGCCATTGTGCTTCTTCAGGGTTACCGTGACAACCTCCGGCTCTTTCCTCATTGGCTAAAAAGAGAGATGGACAGGAAGGACAATCTGTGAGTGAAGATGAAACCTCTTTGAAACCTCTGGGAAACTCAACGAATGCCCTCTGGTGTGTTGCCTTTGAAGCATTACGGAGGAAAACGAGACTGGAGTAAAAAGAGGGAGGGATAAGAAAAGGGAGGGAAGGAATGAAGGAGGGATAAAGGGGAATGGTGAAGACCACAGAGAAACCTGTGGTCGCTGGAATCAAGTCAAGAATGAAAACCACATCATGGCTACCCATACACATACACATACACACACAGACACACTAACACTCACACACATGGCTCATTTGAGCAGGGCTGGGTGACTTGACTGGGTGGGGAGAAAGACAGACACAAAGAACGAGAGAGAGAGCTACCAAGGTTTCCCACATCAGATTCTGACAAAGGAACCTCCAAAATAAATAAGCTGGTGTCAGACTTTTACAAAAGTATGTCTGCACCGTAGTGTGTATTTGTGTGTGTGCACTTGTGTTAAAATCTGAGCTGGTTGTGTGTAAATGTGTGTCTGGAAAGCACCCTTTCGTGAATGCACAGGGAGTGAGTTTATTATCCGGCAAACTGTAGGAACACCCAGAACCAACCTAAACAACAACAACAACAACAACAACAACCGCATAACAACTACAACTATAATTACAATGCCACAGCTTCACTACGACAGCCAGTACACAAACTGTGTGTGTTGCATAAAAGTATTAAAAGTCGGCAGCAAATGCTTGACCAGATTCTTCCTGTTTCTATAGAGTTTGATCAGATTATTCTTTTATCAGATGTTTCTTCTGTATGTTATTTAGGCTAAATTATTGTGCCCCGAATGTCCATCAACAATCAGGTCACACTGTTGAGAAGCACTTAAGATTTGTTCACATTTTTTAAGTATATCTTAAAACAACGCTGACCAAACAATATGAACATTGAGAGGGTTATTGGTTGCTGTTAAGTGTTCTTTTTGTCCATACTGGCCGGAAAGAAATCCCTTCCTAAAGCGATTTATTTGCAAGTGATGAGGGGCAAAATCTCACATTCCAACAGCAACAATACCCTATCAGTGTCCATATGGCCATGTCAGTATAGTTTTAAAATAGATTTTAAAAAATGTGAACTTATCCTTCAAGCTTCTGTTAAAGCTTTCTACAGGCCAACTTATGTAAGGCTTTTACTGTAAAGCAGCTTTATGCCTTCAGCGACAACTTTCTGCCGAGTAAAAAATAGGTCTTTTTAGACCTTTTTTTTAAATCCGCAAGCCAGTTTCAATTCTGCAGGGAGGAATGATAAAAGAAGAGATGGCCACCGTGAGCTAGTTAGAGGCTCTGACTCACCTTTTAGCTTTATAGTGCAGGTATACCAACCACATGAAATAATATGTTACATGAGGGGTGTTCTGAATAATAGCTAAAACACTACCAGCAAGTGTGAAGTCAATAAATTCTGAACTCCCTCACACAGTTTAAATAACCACCCAGCTTGAGGGGGTGTTTAAAAAAAAATGAATACAATTACAGGACTTAAATGATGGTTAACCTAAATAACTGCTGTCTTCTTAACACAGTGAGAAAGCTGTCGCAGCCCTAATGACTGACAATTGTGTTTATCGCTAAACACAAAAGAAATCAATCAATTTTTGTAGCTTTTTGGACTATACAGTGTTGCTCTGGATCCTGGTGCCCTTTATAAAAAGTTTGAGAGACAGTTTGTTCCACTTCTTTAAAAAAACACTGGCCATATGGCAAACATTTCTCCCAAGCTAGAAATACTTCAGGAATAATTCTAAATGATACCTTTCCTAAACATATTCCTGTACAAACATGGCTGGGTGTCATTTAGCTAGAAGCTAACGTTGTTTTTGAAACAAAGAATTTGGTAAAGATAATTTTAATAAATAATGTTCACATTTTTATTGTTCGTGATGTAATTTTGATCACATGAAATATAAAAAACTGCACACTGCATCACATCCACCATGCTGAAGAGGATACAGAGCAGAACTGAGAGACTTCAATGAGCTACATGAGCCCCATCCCCTCCAGTCTGCATAAAGACACACCATTTATCAAACTGTGTGTGTGTGTGTGGTCTCCCAGTGGAAAGGCAGTGATTACAGTGACTTCAGAAAGGGTAATTTACTTTTCATAACAACCGTCACAGACACACACCAAACACACGCACACACAGACAATTTAATCAACACCAATCACACTACAGAAGTAAGTCAGTAAGCCTGGAACAGTAAATGATAGACCTCCTTTTATTGCAGCAGCGCACACACACACACACACACACTTCCTCTGTAATTGGTCTGTTTATCCCTCCTCTACTATTTCATGACTGGAGCCTTGACATATTGCAGGCGTCTCTCTCACTCACACACACGGGTTTGCAGCTATTCTTGATAGGACATTGCATTGACTTCCATTGTTTGTGGACAACCTAACCCTAACCTAGCCTCAATTCACACCTTACCCCTAACCAGGACCCCAGAAATGACGTTTTGCCACATTAGGACCAGTCTTTGGATTGCTGGTCCTGACAAGGCCTGTGTTTATACTAGAAAAGGTCCCCAATAGGTAACAAACACACACGCATACACACACACACCCTCTGGACCCAAATCAAAGCAACTTCCAGGTATACTTTTCTATAAATAGCCAAAATATGTCAGTTGTGCCGTCACATTGTCTACAGCTCAGTTTCTGTTCAGGAATTTTACCTTTTTTAGTCCTGAATTCAGTTGGTAACTGATCCATGTTTTCATTTTGTCATATCTCGACTACTGGAACTCCAGCGCAATCTCCCTTAAACCCAGTAAATCCAGTATAATTTAGACCTGAACTATCCGGTGCAGTGGAGAGATGAGTTAAGCCAAAAAGGGTCAACAAGAGTAACTCAAGGGAGCTTATATAACGTTAATGTAGACCATTAGTTTATGTAATCCATATAAGTTGATACTGGCTACTTCGGGTTAGGAGCTACATTTTAAAACATATCACAGTTATTATTATATATATATCTATATCTCTATCTATATCTCTATATCTATATATATATCTATATCTATATATATATATATATATATATATATATATATCTATATATATATATAGATATATTATATAGACAGTTATCCTGTTTAGTCTATGAATAAAATAATAATAAGTGTTCTGCTGTCCTGCTTTTCAAAATAAAAGCAGGACAGTAGAACCCTTGCTGAGGATAGAAGATGTACTGCTGAATAAAATTGGTTACAATACTGAAATTGGTGCTGCTAGTTTTTGCATTTTGAAAGACAGATATTTAGAAATGTAATGTTTAGGGGAAAGTAGTGACAATTTGTTGAATAGGGCAGTTGTAACCCTAAAAGACTAATACAAAGGTTGGACAGTGGCTAAGAAGACAACCTCACCATGATTATGTAATATGATGATACTGATACTAAATGGACCTTGCTATTAATTGAGTCCAATTAAGTTGTTTCCTTTCATTAATATAAACTTATAATGGTCATTCAATGCAGACATTTAAAGCATTCATCCCAAACACAGCAGAATAAACTTTGCTTGGATTTTGAAGGTCGACCTCATTAATTTTAATTCAAGGAAATATTTTGAAGCAGCTTAAACATGATTTTGGCAAAATGGCAAAACAGATTCCAATCAAAGAAAAGCCATCTCAGTGTAGCACTGAGAAAAAAAAGTGAAGCAGTGTCTTGAAGTTACTCTGCAGCTGCTTTTGTGGCTCCAAGAATATGTGTCCTCACTCTACGCTGTCTTAGTTGTCAGATCTACTGTACATTTTAGTGTCCACAGATTCTAGGAGTCAGCATTAACCTGCTCAAACTCCACCGTGGCAGCTACTTTACCTCGGATGCTCTGACACACACACGCACACGCACACACACACACTAAACACACAGGGAAGAGAGGTTTAGAGTGCAAGAGTGTGCCTGTGTGTTAATGTCCTACCATCTCAGAACTGTCAGCAGCAGAGAAGTGGCTGTCACAGTCAGCTCCCTCAAAGTGGACGGTCCAGGTACCAGGCGAACGGGGGTGGGGTACTAACCTACAAAAACCTGGTAGAGGAAGCACACACAGTCATTTTATAGTACATTTTAATTGAGTCATAAATCTAAATTGTGTGTAAAAACACAAACACTGGAAGACAGCGAGCTACTCTCTCTCTCTCCCCCTGAAATAACCACGAGATGAGATAAAAGTGAAACTCTTCACATTCACTATTTTTTAATATAAGAGGCAAAGTTGAAAAAATAAAAATACAGATGAAGCCTGAGTTACACCAAGTTTCAATCATGAAATCGTTATACATCTAAAACTGTTTTAAAGTTCTCAAGATCCCCTATTTTGCAACTCACTAATGTAAAACTGCATATCATGATAGATCATAGATCAACCCCAAAAAAAATAAAATACAGTGAATCATCTTTTTACCAATTGCTACAAAGAATGAAAAGGTACTGCACACTCTGGTTGAATTGCCTTTTTGCTAACTAAATCACAAAGCAAAAATATGTAGAATAGTTTATTCATTTTCAACAAAAATTTCTTTTGAGTTCTTAGTATTGATCTAGATCCCGGTGACTTTACCTCTCTGCAGCAGTGGCTCCAGGAAGTCCTGCAGGCCGTTGGGGAGGCTGCGCACCACATCACAGGAGTAGCCGTCCTCGGGAAGGAGGAAGGGCAGCTGGAGGTCTGGGTCCTCCTCCAGCTGAACCTCTCTCCCATCACTCCTCGCCAGCTCATCTGCTGTGTTTTCCGCCACTGCCACCACGTGGTCTATCAGTTCCTGTACACAATCACGCACGCAAACAAGCAGCACACGTGTCAGACAACAAGAAAAGACTCACAGGTTGCTTCATTACATCGAAAGCTCCAGAAAAAGTCATACAGAGTAATGGCTATTTTCAACATATGAGCAAATGTTAATAATAGCTGACGTTCATCGCATAAAGCTGACATTAACAAGTGCATTAAAAAAAAAAAGTTTAGAAGTGATGTCACATGTTACATGTTCTGTGCTTTTGTCTTACAGGCGGGATGTAAGGCTCGTCTGGGGCACAATGGTAGTTGGTCATGAGGGCGTGTAGCTGCAGGGAGTTGAGCTTAAAGCAGGTGTTGTGGATGTTCTGCACATCCTGCATGGAGTATTTGTCCATGGTGAGCAGGGTGGTAGCCTGGGGGACAGACAAAAAAATATTTCAATCAGCTTCATATCTTGTTTCTAATACTCTTTGTTTCAGTTATCAGAGATGCATTTCACTAAATGTATCATTTAAACAATTAATCGCTCTCGTTAAAAGATATAATATGTAACATTTCCACATTAGAGGAAAGTGTCTAAAACAACTGGACCTTTGTTATATATTTTGTTGAGCTGTATACATACATTGTCACAAATGTTTCTGATAATGTTCAAACCCCGAGAAATCTAGTTTTATTTAACGTAACGATGTTTGACATTTAATACACTAAATGATTAATCGTGAAAATAATTGGCAGATGCAAATAATTGTTATTTGCAGCCCTTGTGTACGTAACAAATAAACCTTTCGAATCCTTGAATAAACATTGCCAAATGGAAAACTGACTTCTAAAGGTTCTTTTACATGCAATGTTAGCCTGCAGCTTCTTACTGAAAGCAATGTGATCCTACATGATGAAGTTGGCCTGAGTTTCAGACAGACTGTTCTTTTTACTGGTGTGAAAAGGGCGTAGCTGTGTTGTGTTTCGACACACCACTTAAAATTTAACAATACAATAATCAGAATCTGATGACAGCTGTTGGGATGTTTGCTTATATTGCACAGGAGACCCCTGAATCAACTGAATCTGCACAAACGTGTTTTGACTGTGGATTATGTAGTCACAAATATTGAATATCATGGAAAAATACAGTGTACACAATTTAAAACAACTTTTCAGGTGCTTTCTCTGCCAAACAAACCATACTGCATTTGTGTGTATATTTGGACGAAATGTAGATGTGATGTTCTGTACACTGCACTCAATTTACTAGCATATTTATGTACTTAATTTTAGTCACAATCATTGTGGAATTCCTGTTCCTCACAAATAAACTATTTTAACATATGCTTGCTTTTTTTTGAAACTCAAAGTTTATAGTGGCAAACACAGCTTACTGCCTGTCTGAGAGGAAAAACACCATCAAAGTACTGAAGATCAAGGCGTCTTGAACAGCAATAAAAATGGGAAACACTGGTAAGGCAATTCCCACTGGCTGTTGTGAAAACAATTCACTGAACATGAATAACAGGGCTTTAAACAAATGACAACACTCTTACCTGCACAATCCGACTGAGGTGGCAGTCGGCAGCGAGCTCCAGACCCTGTTTCTCTGCCCAGGCCTCGATGTGGCTGAGCTGCTGCCGGAGGATGGCCCCCCAGTAGTGACAGCACAGCCCTGAATCCGTGTCTGTCACCAGCTTGTTGAAGAGCCACATGTTGATGAAGTGGAAGAGCTGCGAGAAGAGCTGGATGGTCAGAGCGGCGTTGACCCGACACCGCCGCAGTAACGACATCGCCCCCGTCAGGGTGTGCAGGACGTCCTCTGCAAAGAAAAGGAGCAACAGACATATGAGGGTCATCGCACATCTGTCATGTGGCATTCTTAATGCAGTGAGGCTCATAGTGGTCTTCTTGATACTTTGGATCTGGAGAGGATCAGATACATGCTCAACGACAAAAAAAAAAATCTACCATTTATTTTACTTTAAAATTTTTAGTGTCTTCACGCCTGGGTTAGTGTCATTTCACATGGCAGAAAGCCAAACTTTAAACCATTTGTAAAGGCACATATATACAGTAGGTGTTGGTTTCATAGATGCCAGACATTACAAATTTTGCCTTGACTGAAGGAAGGCACTGGAGGGACTGTTTCACACCATGAGAGTTGGGCACCCCCAAAGTAATGCAGTCATTAAATGGTTAAGTAGGATAAAACAAAAAAGAATATTTCACTTAAGTTCCTTGTGAAATTTGTTGATACTTGGGTTTTTTATTTTTTGGTCAACGATGGTTGGTGGAGGGATATAGGGGTCGATGGGAAGGGATAAGGGGTTGGAGATTTGATTCGACTGAAGAGGTTAGGAGGGCGATTTGCCACTCTTTTGGGAGGGATAAGGGGTTTTACAGTGATAGGGGGATAACATGTATATATGTGTATATGTATGTATGTATATGTGTACTGTATGTGTATATATATGTCTGTATACTTTTTTTTCTCTGCTGTCTTATTTTATTTCTATTACTATTTTTATTTTATTTGCTACTTGCAAGGCAACAATACTGTATAATGTTCGACAATACGCAATTATGCGCAGGATGCTATATGTGTATGTATGTACATGTTGCATCAGTATGCATGGTATGTGTACAGTGTATATATATATATAGTATTGGTATATATATATTTCTCTATATTATGTGCAATAGAGTGGCAGCCAGCAGGTGCATAAAGATATTATTTCTCCCGTTTTGTGCTAAACCTGAATGAATGTTACTTATTGGGCTTGTACCTGCGACCTTCCTAATAAAAAAAAGAAGAAAAAAAATTATTCAAATGGAAAAATTTGAGAATGAAATGAAAATCACAGACATGTACGACCTGACAAGGGTTTGCAAGTCGACACCGATTCATTTAAAGGGGTCAAAAACCCAAAGCAGCTGGGAATGTTTCCTGGACACTGTATGTGTTGTGTGTTTGTATTTTACCAATCCTGGGTCTCTGTGGATTATGTTCCTCAGGGTCGTCCAGGAATGCAGGCATGTAGTTGTTCAGATCAGCCTGGAGACAGTGGACCAAGTACCTGCATCCACATATGATAGTTTGTTAAAGACAACAGACGTCTGCACCAAACAGCAGAAAAGCATTTATCCAAACTTCTGTCTTTCAGGTAAGGATCTTTCATCTTTATTGATAACTTTTTTTCAACAAGTAATGAAAAACTTTCTACGGCGATCATCCACAGGCACAAGGACATCTACGAATTCTTCACGATGCAAGGTAACAATAATCTGAACTAAAAGACAATGTTCCCACTTATTCTTTTATTGTACATGGAAATGGTTTCCAACTAGTTTAATCATACATATTCCCCTACTTTTACAGAGAACTGATCAAATTCCTTGACTTTCCCTGCCTGGGATACATCTCTTAAACTTCCATGATATTCCAGATTCCGACACCAGCCCCGCATCCACCCACACAACCACACACAGACTGACTTGAAAGCCATCTGAACCAGATGGGCGAGGATGTCCTGGGCGTCAAGCGTGATGCGATTCAGGTCTCGGTCCTGCTTGATGAAGTTGAGCAGCTCTGAGGCGTTGGCCATCCAGAAAGCCAGCGCTCCTGCAATGTTCTTCTGCTTCTGTAAAGTACCAATCACAGCCACACACACAGAGAAAAAAAAAACACATGGGAGGAAGTTGTTAGAGCAACAGCAGGAGAGACTGAAAAGTTAAAAAGAAGGCAGGAGAGGGGTTTCTGTTTGAGCGGCAGCCAGAAGGAGCAGTTGTTACTTTAGGGATAGACTCATGCCCCACCCACCCCTCCCTCTCACCCAACCCAGTGCCGAGAGGAAGAGTGGTCATCACTGTCACTTAAAAGAAGGCGCTCAGTCAAAGTGTCTTCATTTCCTGACCTCTTCATATCATTCAAGAGTTTTCCTTCTGAGAGACATTAGTGACCACTCCTTTTCCCTCCCAGACACAACACCTTTTATGAGGTCACCAGACACCAGCCTCCTCCACTAACTAGGTGATTGTACTGGTCTACCTCGCTTTTCTTTTTGACAAAACTTGAGTGTTTATATTGTGAACTTCGACTATGGACTGCTTGTTTTCACAGTGCAAGCAACAAGATCAACAAGTGACTAGAAGTAAAATCATCCAACAGATAACAAGACTAGGTGAAACCTAGTATATGGCTGGACCGCCATTATACTTAACAGTAATGTTGTCAGGACACCAAAAT
>JBBPCS010000238.1:11626201-11644963 GCA_037974645.1 Hollardia meadi
GTGTGCAAAGCTGTCATCAAAGCAAAAGGTGGCTACTTTGAAGAATCTAAAATATAAAACATATTCTGGTTTAACACCTTTTTGTTTACTACATAATTCTATATGTGTTCCTTCATAGTTTTGATGTCTTCAATATTAATCTACAATGTAGAAAATAATTTTAAAAAATAAAGAAAAACCATTGAATGAGAAGGTGTGTCCAAACTTTGACTGGTACTGTATATCAACATTCGATCTGTATGTGACTCAATGTGATGGAGTACCCTTATTTTGCCAGGTATTTAATTTTCTATGAAACAAAACTTTATTTTGCAGTTTGGTTATTTTATCCACAGAGTTTGTCAATAGATTTTCCTGTAAGTTTACTATATAATGATAATATAATTCTCTATAAAATTCCATTCTGGAGCACTGGAATCTGGAAATAGCTGTAAAATAAAACAAAATCTGATCAAACATCACTCTGAAAACAACCCAATCATTCCACCTAGACCACAGGAAACCCACTATCTCCACACAACATACACTTCCTGCCAGCTTCCTGCTTCCTATGCAGCAGGGAAAAGGAGGGAGAGGCCACTGATGTCACAGTGAGTCCGTTTACATGCTACATTCAGGTCCCATAGGAAAGAAGGTGAATATGAGCTTCCTGGTAATAAATTCTATTCATATCAAATTCAGCCAGTCACTGCTCTAAGAAAATACCATTCCAAGTCATTTTGTGACAAAGGTAATTGCTGTTTTTGGGTTTGTGGTCCAGCATATGATGACTAGTAGAGGTTGACCAATTGGATTTTCAAAGGCCGATATAGTAACAATAGTTTTTAGCAGTAAAAACACCCCCACAGAAAAAAATTGACACCGTTGAAAATAAACAATCTTTAACTTTATTAGAAACTGGATAGCTGTTGAACTTAACATAATTCAAAGTAATTAATACCAAAATAAAGAAATAAATCAGAGTCATTGAATATTAAACTCAAAGTGATAAATCTGGGACTGAACATCCAACTCAAAGTAATTCATAAATAAATATGGAACTGAATACCTAAACGTCTAAAAATCTAGATGGGGGTGATTTTTATTTTTTGAGCCATTATTTCCCCTCAAAGTCTGTCATACCAGTTGAGAAATTGACTGGAAGAGGCTGCACAGACAACTATTGAGCAAAGTTCTGAAGACACGATTCAGCCTATTAATCCGTCTACCTACAGTGAAAAGCACCAAACTTTAGTGCACAGATAGCTTCTAGTATGACATATTCCTCTATGAGGACAAATAATTTCTTTCATTGTCTGCCATCCTACTGGGTTGTTTCCCCATATGGGGCAAAAGCAACAATCCGGTACTGCTGCTATACTGGTCTACTATAAACCACCCCTGTTTCTCACATCCCTGGGCAACAGTAACAATGCTAAACTGAAAATGTCATGATAAATCAACACATTGTCATCCTATACAGCCATGCATACATAATGGTGGTGAGGAATGTATTGACACATGATCAGTTTTTCACCATAATCAGTTTGGTTGCTAAAAACTAGACCCTGTCAAAGCAGCATTCCTGAATTTCCCTTAAACTAAGCCTTCCCAGTGCAGGGACTGTCCATTAAACTAAGGCTAAAGGTACGCAGGATCTTCCTCCACACCTATTCAGTCTGACGTGTGACACAGTAGGTTACATGAGCTGTTAACTTCACTCTCACATGTGACTTGTGTCATTTTGTAACACAATGCAGCAACAGGTGAAGCTAGCTTTCACTGTTATTGCCATGTCATCTTAAGGTTTCAGTGAGACAAATTTGAGATATTTCAAGACAGGATTAAAGCTGCTAGCATTTAAGACAATTTCAACAACCAGAAAAAAAACAGAACAAAGTAACAAAAACAGGAACAAGCACATGTCTGACAATCAAAAGTTGTGAATCTATAAATAAGCAAAACAATGTTAGTAAATTATATCAGGACAGTGTACATTTAAAGACAAGATGGTTGGATCTGTTCAGCTGAGCAGACTTGATAAAAAGGAAATCTCTGTCATACTGTTTTAACCCGGTTCTCTCTTCCAAACAAGTAAGTCTAACTGTGGCCAACTGAAAGTGAAACTACGTAACAGGACATACTATTTGCTTGAATTTCCAGCTCTGTTGTAACTTCAAAGTTCTATTAAGTCTATTTAAGACATTTATTCTTTTAAAACTCTTAAATTTAGATCCAACAGTTTCTCTATCTTTTTAAGCTCCTGCAGACACCTCACTATGGGATCTTCTAATGTACAGACTGACATGCAATCAAGCCACAATGTGAATGGAAGTAAAGTTGATAACTCAAATCTAATATGCTCATATTTGGCAGCCTGGAGAGATTTTGAGAGGTCAGTGCTTAGTGGAATTGATTTGGCGGTGAAGAAGGTCTTGTTGCAGGCAAGATAAATCAAGATGGATGGACAAAAAAGCTGCTGTTGCTGTTTCAAACCATAAGCCTCTCGAACTGCTCAGAATAAAAGTGAAAAAAACCTCACTTAGTTTAGCACCCAAGACTAGAGGAGGAGCTTTAAAACTGCCTTACCCGCATCACGCAAATAAAGGTACAGTTCAACGGATTTGACTGTAGCCTAACCTGAAACATTTTCCTGATAAGAGATTCAGCAAGTTTTTTAGAAAAATCACACTTACACAGGAAGTGACCTCATCACAACTTCAAAACACTTCTGCCGAGGAAATCTTAACATAATAAACATTGGAGCTGCCTGATTAACAACAATGCTACATGGAATTACTGGCTTAAATAGTCCAACCTACTAATTACAACACTGTCACAACCATTTCTTTATATCTATCGCTGGATATACACTGCCTGAGTGCACAGTGAGTGAATACTGAAATTACAAATGTAAGGTGATATGAATCATCTACTCTCTATTATTTATCTTGCAGTGTACACAAGGTCTAGTTGTCCTGTACAATGTGCGTCAGTATGTACTGTTAATGTTTTAGATATGCCTGCCTGTCTTCACAGTCTTCTATACATGAAACCTTGTGCTTTGGAGAGAATAGCTGCGGATGCTGCAGCCTGTGCTCACAATCCTAAAAAAAAGCACAACGCCTCTCTTCAGACAGGACTAAAACCATCATTCCCCGGTAACATTTAGTTCAATTCCACCATATTTTACATGGCAATTGTCTCACCTGGATGAAGGAGCTAAATGCTGATTGTGTGTGTGTGATAAGAGTAAAAACACACAAAGACAACAATAACGATGTGTTTTCAAGGTGAACACCGCCCATTCTCACCATGTCACCAACCCAAAAGTAATATAGAATATCTAATCTCTGATAATCTTTCTGCCCTCTTTTGGAGCAGTATGAACCTAGACACCCTAAAAACAAAAGAAAAGCAAAGTAAACTTTCCCACAAGCTTTTTATCCAAATAAAACAAACTGTTGGTGGGACTGCATCCGAATTCCAATACATCTATTGTGCTACATCTTTCAAGCCTAGTGTTGAATGAAGCAATGAATTCTGCAAAAAAAATAAGCCGCACATCTCTGCCTATAGCAAGTCCCCATGTGACACGAATACCTGTTATGTTATAATGAATCCCACGTTAAGTCCCACAACAGGATTTATTCAGTTTGGGTTGTAAGATTAAAAAATTTGAGAACCTTTGCTCCAGACTAATCAGCCATCCATGGCTAATCTAATCACACGAATGATCCCACCGCTCTCAGTGGCAGTTTGGTCTGAGATTCAAAAAATTAAACCAAGTCAATTATCAGATATGTGCGTGTCAAAAACATCAAACCTAAAATCAGTGTCAATCACACATAAAACTGCAAATTTCTATAACAACATTCATGCACAGCTACACCAAGGAGCACTCTAGACAATGTGAAGGACACTTGTGCAGCTTGGGGGCTCTACCAGCTGACATATGGGGAGGGTGTGGCGCTGCAAGGAAGGCCATGCATCTGCTTACATTTAATCATGTCCTACTGGACTAAACTCTGAGCAGTCTTCAGCAGCAATGCTGAAGCCATGCTCCTTGTACAGTGAGAGAATTACGGGCTAGAGAACTTCAGTACTGGGTTAATCATTCGTCACAGAATGGAGGGGTTGTGTGTGCAGTACACAACCCTGGCCAACGGCTGGCCAGCTTCAATCCTGATAAATTAATCGGCTCAAGACAAGGAGAGGGGACTCTGTGGCCCCCCTACACCCTTATCCAAGGAGAGGTGGGGGTGGGCTACCCGCCTAAAAACACTGCAGCTGACCAATCACATTAATAGCCATAAATCAAAACTAGTTAGCTATAAGATGCACCAGTTAAGGGATAAGGTTAGATGGATATTGAATAACTTCTTAAGGACTAGAAACATCACCCAGTCCTTGCTTTTCTCTGGTAGCTAGCTGTCTGCCAGCAGGGAGGAGGTCCTTATCCTGTCATGTTGTTAGTAAACAACCACAACCTGGGTCCAGACGGGCGATTTAATTACAGCATTGCTCCACAATATGTTGCAGGGGTCAAATTATTGCTGGTCAAACAAGCAGCTTGCATCAAGCTAGCTACTGTGAGGACAATGCAGGGCGACATGACGTGGTCTGTAGGCTGCACTGACAGGGAGACCGTGTTATGGTTTGTAGGGTTGGTGGCATCCGTGCTTTGAGCGCTCAACCTGGTTTAAGTATTTACACCCAGCTTGTTGCTAAGACTTTAAGCTTTCATCTATTTGCCCTGCGTATCAAACAACCTCACCGTGCTACTGGGTTTGTCAGCCATTGCAGGCAACGCTGCAAGCCCGCTTCACGACCAATACACACAGCTAACATCGACATAAATGGAGCAATTACAACTTTGGTTTCTAATTTAAATAACAATGGTAAGTGTTATACGGGGACGCCCCTAATTAGGCTTTACAATTTCTCATATTTAACATAATGTCAGGGTTCATGTTTGCTACAACAGTTACAGGTACAGTGCATGCTAGCTAGCTAGTCTCGATACGTGCCGTTCCCCCAGTATTGGAGACAACACGCCAAACTCCGTTCAAAATCTGGCAATTCAGTGTTGCCTTTCTTGTTGCACACGCACACATTTCCGAGTATATACCTCAACGTATTAAATAAATGATGGGCTTTTTCTCGGCATACTTTTTATGCAAAAAGCACAAAGTGGTTCTATAAACTATCAACTTTTAGAATTAATCCTTCTGTTTAGCTAGCTAACTTACTTCCCTACTATACAGTTGTGTGCGGCAGCTAGTAGCTAGCTAACGTTACATTTGTGTGAAATGTTTCTAAGAGGACTTTTACATTAACAAGGAGCTGATCTGTATAAAAATAATTTCCCCAATTAGTCGCAACAAAAACTAAAAAAAATATTTTTGTTATATTAAAGGATTCATGCTGTATAATGTGTGTTTATTACGGCACAGTAAATCGCCAGATTTTTCAATGGAGTTTGGCATTCATTCTCTCTATACTCGTACGGGGATTTACCACCGAGTAAACCAAGTAAACCACGCTGCCCACAGCAGCTTGTGTGTCAGCCAGTGGTAGCTTTACGGTCTCCCATTCATCCAGGAGAGGGCCTGTGGGTCCGCGGCCTCTCCTGCTACTTCAGAGTGGTCTCCTACCTCTGTGGGCCGGCTGATTTCGAACAGGTCGAGCCGGTTGGCGTTCCAGTGGTTGATGATGTCGGCCAGTTTCCTCCTCTCCTCCTCCCTGCTCCCCGACATGGTGGACAGCCTTTCTGACCCTCTCCGTCTGTCTGTACTGTTGAGCAAAACTTCCCGTAACGTTAGTCCACAGGAGAAGAAAACGCCGCCACAGAAACCAAAGATTCGGGTCTACTGTTTTATCGCCAGTACTTCGTACGGTCTGTCTCTCTGCTCACCAACCGACCTGCTGTATGATCTGTTGCTGCTTCGCGTTCCCGGCGCGCCTCTGCGCACTCCCGAAGTACTCTGGATGGATGTCTGTGCACGCGCAAAACTGTTAACTGTTTGAGGTCCAATAAATGTGATTCATGACGCTGCTTTTTTAAAAAAAAAAAAACATTCTGGTAAATGGGGTTAAAAATAACTACTTAGGGTGGTAAACAGGATTACGTCAATATGTGTTCACTTAGGCTTCATTGTTTTATTTAAGCTTCTAATGATTGTTTTCACTAATATTTAATTTCTACACATTTCACCATATTCATGTTAAAAAGTAATTTCCTTCTAAGTGATAAACTCTACAACTTGTGCATTTCTTTATTTCCTTTTTAGCACATAAAATACGATTATTCTAAAGGACATGTAGCCTACAAAAACAACTTTACCTACCTTTACTCAGATGAATTTAAGTCATCAAAAGCTTATGAAGGAGAGACAGAAAGCTAAAAGCTTATACAAAACCTCTCCTAAAAAGGGCAAGATAAAAAGAATTACATTAATTGAAAATAAGGCATAGAAAGTTTGCAACAAAGTAAAGAAAAGAAAAAAGAAAGACAGAGAGAAAAGGAAAGTGTAATAATTTGTCAATTCATAGAATAAAATCATGAGACCGTTTTGCTGCACAACTATGTAATTTGAAACTCAGAATGAATATTTAAGAAATTGTTTACGATGGAACATTATATGAAACACTGTTGTTAGTCCCAAGAAAACTAATCTTGATTATCCATCTACCTGAAATGTTTCTTTCTCTAACAGTGAGAGAGGAGAATTCTTTTTGTTTACTGTTGTCACATTGTCTCCTAATTCAGTGCCATAGCCAGTAGGTGCTGAATGCCGCACAGCACTACCAAGTCCCTCTGTCCAGCCTCACACACACACACACACACACACACACACACACACACACACACACACACACACACACACACACACACACTATCATCTATCCATCTATATATATACAGTATATATATAGTTTTTATTTGTTTTCATTTGTCAACTGCTATCATTACTAAAGTACTAAAATACAATAATACACACACTCAAACACGGAAGTCCTATCTACAGTTGTACTATCTACATGTAGGCAATGGGATTGATGAGCCATTGAGTCATTGTCTGCAGGTCAACATAACTGATAACGTGTCCATCTTGTGGAAACACAAAAAGAAATTCAGCAAATTCTGGTTTCCTTTCTCTCTCTCTCTCTCTCTCTCTCTCTCTCTCTCTGTCTGTCTCTCTCTGTGTAAATGAGCTTCAGAGTGCTCCATCTATGTAAACACTCTTAATTAACACACAACTGTGGGTGACTCCGAAAGGTCACCAAATATCAGGCGGATCCATGTGAAAATGTCAGGAATACAGTGGTGATCACATCACCAGAAATAGCTGTGATACAGCAGCGTGGTTAGTCATGTTGTCCTCCCACCTATCCCTACTTCTTATGAACACATTAGTCACAGTTGCTGAATTTGTGGGTGTGAGTGGTGCGCTGATATCATCTGTGAGTAATGAATGAAAAACAGGCTTTTATCAGACCAGCTGATCTAAGCGTACACAGTGGATTATGTAAACAAGTAAACAATAAAGAATAAACTAAAATATTTCAAAATTCTCAAACAAAAACTGAGGAATGAGGTTGGTGTATGAGAAAGCATGGCAGAAAGTTATGTACACTTACTTGAGGTACAATAGTTGCATATTTTAATTTATGCTACTTTTTTACTCCACTACATTTCAGAAGGAAATATTTTCAGGTTAAGATTTTACGTGAAAAAATATGATAAGCTTATTGAAATGAGTAATTTCCAACTTGACTCCTTAAAGAAAGGACCTCTTGTTGTGTTTCAGATGTCTTCGAGATGTCAGCAATTCCAAAGAGAGATTTCCCGTCGTTGTATTTATACTCTCTTACTTAAATAAAGAAACTTCTTTTACTACTGGTGAGAATATGTGTGAGTTTTTGCTGAACGCTATTGAAATCAACAGCAGAAGTGAGAAACCTCAACAGGAAACCAACTTCACCAGATAGCTCTGCCACTTCCTGTATCTGTGATATTATCACAGCTTCAGTCACCACCCACACACCCACACACACACACACACCCGCACACTCAGAGGTCACAGATAGAAGTTGCACATATTGTTATAAATCTGTGCTGACAAAAAACTACACTAATATTCCTGCAGCAGGTGTCTCAATTCAGACATTTTTTATTTACTGGTCGTTACCTGTAACTGGAGGAGTCAATTTTTCTGTCAAGTTCTGATAAACAGCCACTGAGATCATCTGCTTTTATTATTTGGTTCTTTGTATTTCACACAGTCAGACTTGAGAATCACATGCTGGTTTGATGTCCTTGTCCGCCTACATACTATCGGCTATTTTGTCTCTTACTCTGACCACAAAAACCCTCTTTTATCTGTTAGTTTTTAAAATAAGGGATGATAACATTTAAGTGCATGTGTTTTACTCCTGTGTAAAGATAATAACATAACTAGTGCATAACATAATAGTGTGAAGATAATAACATAACAGCTACTAACGCAAGCAAACATTTGATAATAGACATCTAAAGAGGCACAATCAGCACGTAAGATAGAGAACAATATGGTCATGAGCCTTTTAGTACAAGATACATGGAATGAAATAAATTTGGAAAGAGAAAGATGGCTGCAGCCTGAATTCATAAAATGATATAAAATATATAAGAACAAGTGGGGTATGAGAACTGATATTGACTGATATTCTGATAAACTTACATTTGTGATAAACCAAAGTGCCTAAAAATCGGTTGAAAATATAACGAGTTATGATGATTTTAATTGGGGATAGACCTGCAGCTAGTTCTTAGCAACGCTAGTATCTAGCAATATCAATCTATTGGTTCACCACTGTGGTCCAAAATATCTCAACAACGATCGGTTGGATTGCTATTAAATTTTATACAGACACTCATGGTGCCCAGAGGATGAATCACAATGACTTTTTCTGACTTTTCTTGTAGTGTAGTGAGGTTGATATTGATTTGAGTGAAATGTATCGAGAGCTACTGGATAGATTCCCATGAAATGTGGTACACGCATTCATGTTCCCCACAGGATGAAATGTAATCAATTTGTTGCTTTTTAACTTCCCTTCCCATCCCATTCAATTCCTCCAATACTTTGATTTCAGCCAAAATGCCTGTAAAGCTAAAGATATTCCCATTAGTTTCCTCTGTATTTTGTGTTTTTAGCTAATTTGCAAATGTTATCATGCCAACAAACTAAACTAAGATGGCAAAATTTTTAAACATTATGCCCGCTATACATCAGAATGTTAGCATTGCTATTGTGAACATGTTAGTTAACATTAGCATCTTGCTCAAAGCACAGTGTTTTAATAGCTACAGAGCTGCCATTGTATCTGTAGACCTGTCATATTCTGACTGTTTCAGTTTTTCATGTATTTTTTCAAATTGAAATGTCCTTTTTATGTAAACAGCCTTTAGTATAGTAAGACCTCCCATCTTGTCTTTGTATTTTATCATGTGTTCATGACCAGGAGTGCTGCAGTCTTAGGCCACTTACTATGATTGATCATCATCTGTGTGTGTGTACGTAGTGTCATCTAAACAGTGATGAATTTATTGTCATCATGGTGGACAGCCATTTTAACCATCAAACCCATACTCTGCTGTTTGGTCAAGAGAGGGAAATACATACAGAGGGAGAGAGACAGAGACCCACGCTGGGGGTGATGAATAGTAATCAACAAGAACATATAGTGGTTGTGCCTGATAACAAAAATGGAGGGATCAAAGCGAAGAAGAAGCAAAGCAGAGATATAAAAAGCTCATCAGAAAAGCTAATGAAAAGATAGAAACAATTTTTCAAAAAGGGAGAAAGGAGCAGAGTAGAGGGAATGAAGAGCATATGTGGAGGGAGAGTATCAGGCAGAATTTGACCTTATATGATGTTTATTTTTTTCATTTTTTTATGAGGATCAACTGTATGTTTTTGTCTTATCAGCCCTTCCCTTTAACAACTGGCAATGCTGATGTTGTCTTTATCCCACTCATTTCTAAGGGCAGTGAGAATATCTTCAAGCAAGGAAGATTTAAGTGGCTCAGATTCTCATCAGTGGACCATGCTTCTTAGAAAGATAAGAAAGAAAAACGTGAAACTTTAACGCGTCATCAATTCTGAGAACGTCACTGCACTGGGAGAAAGAAGGCTCTGAGTTGAATGAAACATCAGCTTTTCCTCAGGTCTGTGAAAAACTAAACCAGCCAGGGGGGATTAAGTAGGCTAAACTTAATTTCGGACTAATATAGAGTGTAAGATAGTTGCACATATATCTCAGCCAGAAAGAAATCAATAAAACACATTTTCTCTCTTAGTACCTTTAGTTGCAGGTATGCAAATGTTATGATTAAATTTTTTATATTCATGTCTACATGAATGTCTACATCCATGGTTCCCTTCACTCAAATACAACTGCTGTGAAAGGATTTCATATGTGGCGTTCATAGCGCGGGAAATGGCATTTAAAACAATTCCACATCAACACATATTCAAAAAAGGGTGGCATGGTGGTGCAGTGGTTACCTCCCCTCATACCAAGAAGGCTCTGGGTTTGAACCATTGACTGTATATAAAGATGGACAGAAAAGCTCCTCAAAAGTGAAGCCAAAACATCTCGCATGCCCCCTGTTGCAGTATAGGTCATAAACCCCTCCCCCTCAGTAATATCAAGTAGGACATGGGTCAAACTAAAAACTCAAAGTACACCTTAAATACATTTTTTCCAAAAGATGGTTTCTGTCGTTTAAAAGTAGTTCTTATCACGCTGATGTATGTTCAAGTGTTCATTTTTCTGATCAGTTTGGTTTTAATTAGTTATTTAATGCTATAAAAACATATCCCAGATATTTTGTCTTCATATTTGTACAATTGGAGGAAGTGGAGATGCATCGTCCATCTTTATTTATGTCAATGGTTCGAACCCACCAGCCGGCAGCTGTGAATTACCGGTATATACATAAATTCATATGCGATTGGCTTTTTTCCACATTTCGCTATTTCCACCTTGAAAAGTTGAGGAAGTGACTGATTTGCATTTGATTGAATATCTTAAGCGCAGGTAATATGCACACAGACCCTTTGTCTTCTCATGGATAGTTATCATGTACAATACAATATACAAAAAAATACAAAAAAATAATTTTCTCTATTTTTATTATTGCATGTTTTTCGTAATGCAGTATTATCAGGACTTAACAAGGTACAAAAAAATAAAGTATTAGCAGTAAATCAATGAGTTACCGCAGATATTATTAAGATCTCATCACTCCACAGAACAACTTCCTAAAAAACTCACATTCACTCAAAGCAGAGTCTCATGAAGGTCTAAATTAACAAAGACATGTGATCAGACAAGCAGCTAAAAAATGTGCCGCTCTCACTGCATGGCGGCATGATTCAGGGTGTTATCTATCAACACACCTTTCTTTTTTCCTGTTCTGTTTTCACCATCTGTTGCTCATATTCCAAGAGACAAATGTATTTCTCCCACACAGTGCAACAGGAAACATCTGCCCAAGTGTGAAATGTGGCCATACAGGATACATGCAGAGGTGGGGAGAGTATTGTAGGAATTTTACGGTGTGAACAAATGAGTGTAAGCTCTTAGTACAGAAATAACACAGCCACAGAGTGCGCAGTAAGTTGAATCACTTCAATAGGCCTACATCTCCCTTATGCAAATTGCTTGTGATCAACACATGTGACACAAATATTAATGCCATGTCTGCTTAGGGAGACATCATGTGCTGTCAGAATAAGCCCCAATGTAATGTTTTATTCATCACATTTGTCACTGAGACAGGTTACTTATCTTTCCAAATGACACTGTCTTTTGAGTCGTGTATTTGCGAATCAGGGTCATCCATATTCATCTCAGAGATCAATTCAGAATGGCAGGATCGTCTTTTATTTAAACTCAGACTGAACAAACACAATATCAGGCTGATCTAACTTTATTTTCACACTGAGTTGCATTTTTGTGACCTCATAGGCAAAAAGTATACAGGTATATTCAAAGACAGACAATTAGAGACCAAGACAATTGTAAGATTTCGTGATACCCGGAAGAAAAATTCAGGCGTTACAGCAGTAAAATACATTTACATGAAAACATAAAAATATCATTACAGATAATATGGAATATGCACATATAGTAAATAATAAAATAAAAACATGTTATATTAATATATATTAATAACATTATACTGATGTGCTATAGGCTTACTGTTTATTGTTGTATTATTACTAGGGCCTACTACATCTCACTTTATACTATATTAGGCTATGCTTATATTCCAAACATTCCATTAAGCTTTCCGCACATATATTAAATGATAGCCTATAGGGGCGTCACAACTGTTAACCAAGGAAAAAAATGACCTAAAATAATCCAAATCCTTAAACATATTTCTACAATTTCTTACAACAATGAATTATTTTCCACCACCTAAGTAATTCAGATCATGTAAGCCTGACAATACTCCTCTCTTGAGCATCTAGCAGTAATTACAGCCTAACTATAGAGATTCTATGTAACTGGAGACAATTTTTTGGTACTCCATGTAGATCATAAACTCTTGAATATAAAAACAACTCATTGAAATGTGAAGACAAACCGCAGCTCCCCATTTGTATTTGTTCACAAGCCAGTCTTGCCCTTTCCAATATCGCGTTGAGGTTTGTTTCAACATCTATGGAAAAGAGAGAAGTCCAAAATATCATAGCTAAGTTACACCGTTCTCTTTTAGCCTATAACTGTGCTCTGCTGGTTTGTAGTTTTGTGGCAGGAGGCGATGGTAGAAATACATAAACAGTGTGAACTTATTGTCTAATCAGCGACCAAACTAGCTAGCTCCCTCACGGACACTTATCAAGCCAGCCACCTTGAAGATCAGTTATTGCTAGCATGTTTCCAGCTAGCTAGCGGTTAGCTCGCCAGTAGGCTATTTCACCCAACCAGCAATGTAATTCGTCACTATGTAACCAAGCTTCTAGCGCCACCTATTTTATGTGGATGCATGGAGTTCATTTTACCACTTTCTGGTGTGACCAGGCCCTAATAATGGATCGGACCCGTTTAGCCAGTAAGCCAGCATAAATAATACCAGGACTGCAGAACTGAACACCTGAAATGCAATGATTATTAATGTCATTAGATATTAACTGTGTTTCTTATGTCTGTCATGAAAAAAGTCTGATGTCTATGTGATAGCAAAGGTCATATACAGTATACTACTGTATATAAAAGGTATGCTGCATTGATACATGGAAAATTACGTCCGTTATCAGATTGATTAAAAATGTATTTACACAACATATTTTACATACAATATATAAAGTTGTATGCAAACTAAACAATTAAATTAAATTAAAAACAAGCAAAACAAAATATATCATTGTAAAACAATTGATCTACAGCTGTGTCTACATCAGTCTTCTCTCTTTCTTCTGACTCAGCATTCCTGGTAGTGCGCCTTCTACATCTACAAATCAATAAATGAATTACCTCAACATGCATCAACAACACAAATGTGCAAACCTGCAGGCTGACGTCAACATATATAGCCTAACATCACATAATGTTCTACAGGCTGTAGGGCCTATATGCACTTGGTAAGGTTAGGCAGAAACTGTGGTGCTTGCAAAAATCCAGCAGACACTTGCATTTATGAACACACACACATAGCTTCTGTACATGCACAGCACCATGACTCTTTGTTTTATACTAAATTCCTTTATTCCCAAGTGACAAATATCCTGCACTGTTAACTGTGACACATTAGTTTCCTTTGTTCATCAGACAAACCAGCTATTGTTGGTCTAAGAAACTTTATCATATGTTGTTAGGCTTAAATGAATTGCTGCATTTATGGTTTGGATGAATTGCTATATAGAGCCATTTCCTGTCCAACTCATATTATTGTGGCCTAATATCAAAGTGCAGAGTAGTTCAGTGTTATTCTCCTTCTTGGAGGCCAGAGCATGACAAGTTAGTTTTAATGGATTATTTCAGGTGAAATTCATCCACTGTTCCTTTGCCATGTGGTGTTTTTTTCCCACTACTGTCTCTATTCATCAAAAGTACTTGTTCGATATCATGTTCTTCTTTTCTTTTTCTCTTAATCTTCTAATTCTTGTTTATGAAACTGTGCAGCCAGTATTGGTTCAATTTATAGTGTTTATGCTTTCACATTTTCTGCTGTAATCATCTGGTTTAGGAGAGGTGGTTTTTCTTATATTTTTGGCTAATATTGAAAAGATGCAACAACAGAAACTTATGAACAGAAAATCCAAAGTGAAACGCTCCACGACACAGATGACCCACTGTTAGAGATTCATGAAAGGTGCAGAAGAATAAAATCTCACAGCTTCATGTGTATATCTTGCCTATTTGGATACTGTAGCACAGACCCATACTGCACCTTTTCAGCCATTCATACAGTATGTGTCATGTATGGATAGTAGAGATGTATTTATAGTATGTGCTACAGGGGCTTTTCAGCATCTGTTGATCTGTCCTGTTGAGTGAACATCTATTACTCACACAGAGCCGACATTGTTTAATTTTACTGATAAATTCATACAGCCTGTAATTGTCAGAATCCCAATTTCTTTTAATATATTGCTTCAGGCTCAAAGTTTTACCTTTGTATTGTTTCTCTTTGCAGTATCCTTGTATTTGCTTCTTGTAAGAGTTTCAAACAAGTTTTATCCTGTAATATACTGTAATGCTAATATACTTGCTCTTCCTCTCTGTTATTAGCCGACTGGACCTACAGCCTCGCTGCCATATGTCATTGTATGTGTTGTGTTTCCTCTCCTTTTCCTCTTTTTCCTCTTTTTATGTCTAAACCTGTACTGCCAAGTCGATCCTGACCCCGGAAACACATACTTAAATAGAGATAATTGACTAAATAATATCAGTGTAACAACAATTTCATGTTTAAAGCAATACATTTTTGGGAAATAAGCTTATTCACTTCTGATAGTTGGATAAGAAATACCACTGTCACATTTGTCAGTTTAATATGAAGCTAGAGCCAGGAGACAGTTAGCTTAGTTTAGCATAAAGACTGCAAGCAGGGGGAAACAGCTTGCCTGGCCAAGCACAGTAACTTCAGGTGTATAACTCCCTGTAAAACTCCGGCTTGTTGTTTTAACACTCCAGTTTTTGTATGAATTACACAAATTATATAACATGGTGGCCAGATACTGTTTTACACGTTTTTCCTATTTCATGCTAAGCAAAGCTAACTATTCTTGCAAGAAAGTAATTAAACGTATTTCCCAAAAAACTACAACATGTTACTTATATTGGACAACAAATCTATTCTATTCTATTGTCTTGTATCTATTCAGGATCAGACTAGATATAAGAGTAATGGTGGAGTGTAACAAACAGATCCATTCACTTCTGTGCTGTTGAAAAAGCAATTAAAGAGCAACAGAGTGAAAGTAGAACATCTTCGTTTTGTCTCACTGCACTGACCATCTGCAATCCACCGAGATTTATCTTCTGTTGCGCTCCCTGCATTGATGCAAAGCAGCAGGCGAGAAACATGTAAGAAACTGGGAGATGGAGTGAAGATTTTTTTTTAAAAAGTAGAGAGAAAGAAGAGTGGATGGAGGAGAAGAGGTGACAAAGCCACAGAGAGGAGCCGAGTTTAACAGATGTTTGGGGAGCTCGTGTTGGGCACTGTGGCCTTTGAGAGGCATCTGGAAAAGGCATCAGTGGCTGTGGTTGCACATATTCTTTTCTCAACATGGTGTCTTGAAACAGCTGCAGGGCTGCTTTTGGTTAATGCATTTTAACATTATAACTGGGCTGGAATAATCTGGTAAGCACATACTCGGATTATGAAAAACAAACATGGTGAAGATGGCAGGTTACTATAGCATAAGAACGTCTTATAGCTTTTCAGGTTGGTTTCCAATAGACACATGATTCAGATGCCTGACTCGTGAGGCATGAACCCACAACAACAATTTATATACTTTTCAATGTCTAAATTAATTGTTAAATTGTTAATGTTACGTATGAATTAAATAAAAAATGTGATTTGATCATACCAAGTTTTCACCCATAATCTATTGGATGTGTCATCTCTATCTTGTGTTTTTAAAAGCCTTATAGCTTCATGAGTAAAGCCAAATTTTAAGTTTTAACTTAAGCTAATATTAAAGTCAAATCGATCAACTTGTAACCTAACATAGAAGAGTAGAAAAAATGGAAATCTGATTAGTCTGCTGAGGAGGCTGATCTGATATTTCTCAACAATATATTTTTTCCCTGGTTCCTGTCTTGGTAACTGTCCTGTGATCCTTGAGTTCCATCTTATGCCTGGTGCACACAGAGGATTTTCAAATGTTAACTGATTTCACATGATGACAGATTTAACTGATTTTTAATATTTTAATCGAAAAAAGGCACATGCCAGATGATTTGGTCAAGACACAGGACCACACACTTGCCATTTATACTAAACAATTTCAGAGTGACGATTTGAGAGACTTGGGATTTCACAGAAACTTGCATGATCAAATGTGACCTCTTAAAAGAACAAACATGGAGGCGCACTGGCAGCTGGATGCACTTGTGCGTGCTATTTTTTGCATCAGAAAACAAAAAAGAGAGAAAAAAACTGTGGATGAAGTCATGGCTGAGAAGACGGAATCAGCATGGCTTATATATCCAGTGGGTGGCACTTCCCGTCAGCTTGCTGTCATTGGCTGTTGCGAGTTGCTGCTCAATATTCCATCATACTATAGGATTTCGAAATCTGGGAGACTCTGATCCAGTCAGTAACATTAATATTATATCTGCAATCCCCTCACACTACAAGATCATAACCATAGGCTAGAAACCATTGATCCAAAACACAAAAACAGGAAATTATTTTGTCGTGTCTGCAATGACACTATATTAGAATGTGGTATAATTGATAACTGAATAAATAATTTTAAAAATATATTTATTTGTTTATTTGCTTGTTTAGTCTCTTGACTAGGAATGTGATAAAGTGATAATTGCTTTGCTGGATTGTTTATTTTTATTTTTTCATGTATGTTTTAATATAGTTTGAATCTGGGTGGGGAAAGCGAATAGTAAGCCCTTGCCCCTTCCTCATTACCACCACTGAGGTGCCCTTGAGCAAGGCCCTTAACAGCAGATCAAACTGGTTATACTGGGCAGCTTCCAGGTGTGAATGGGTGTAACTGTGTGGATGTGAACAGGGCATTCCTGAAAAACAGAAGCTGCCTCTCAGAGAATATCTTCCCTAATTAAATATAGTTTAAAATAAATAGGTTATATCAAAAATAACAAAACTGTATTTTCACATTTCGGTGATGTAATCTGGTTGGCAGGACTACAAAAAAATATACAACACAGAAGAACTTTGCCAGTTTTACATCTTATTTCCATATATTTGTCAAAGGGAAAAGATAAGATGATGACCCCCCCAGTGCGTGGATGGGAAAATTTGGCTGATTGAAATCTGCTATGAGAACTATATATATGTACGCGAAGAGAACATTATGAATTACTTACACATTTTATAACATGTCAGAGTTAAATGGTCAGCCACAGTACAGCTAACTGAGACAATAAAGACTGATTCTCACAAGGGAGGATTTGTTTCATCTTTTTAGACTTTTGCCAGTATCTTAGCAAAACAACATGTAAACACTAGACTCCCTCTGGCAGACAGATGGACTGACAGTCAGGCTTCTCAGTCAGTTCTTGTGTTTTTCTCCAGAACAGCATCTTTCCCTGACCAGCATGATATGGAAAGTCCTCATTTAAACCAGGTGCAGCCATCAGTCAGTGCTACAAGCCAGAAGCAAACTGCAACCCCAACTCTGGTTTCTGCCTGCATGTTGTGTAGCTGGAGTGACGGTGTCCAGCCAGACCGAGGTCAAAACTGTGTTTCTAAATGAATTCTGGTGGTGTTCTACCTCACCTTGTTAAAAACTGAAAGGCCAGTGAATTTCTGGCTCAAATCATACAAATATATATTCCTAATAATCATAATAATATTCTGAAAATCAATTCTTGCTAAACAAATTGGATTTCTCTGCAAAATCAATGAGCAGACTAACCAGAGTATAAAGCTCATTAACATTTAAGGGTGAAACAGAGATTACACAGGTCACATCAGTTAAAGGCCTGGTTGTAAAGGTCATTTTATTGGATGGACCAGGGCAGCAGTGACAGTGACAACAGTTCCCAAAGTCATTAAAGGCTTCTATACATGTACATGAACTGATTCAGATATTTACAAATGTTTGAGGCTATATCATCTCTATTGTTTATAATGGAAAAGTTTTTTCATTTTAGTCATTTTAGTATCTTGACATTCATATTGTGCTTCACAACATTACAGTTTCACTACATTTCTTAAAAGCTTTTGTCTAACTTAAACTAATTGGCCCTATAACTATATATATAACTATAATAGCAGCAGATCAGTTGTTTGGTAGGAAGACTTATACTAAATGGAGATCTTCATACAATATACAGACATTAATGCAGAGTATTCAGATTCAGTTTCTAAAAAATGTTTTTTGTCCATCATTAAGTGATGGAATTTGTAAGACTTCCTTATAGTTTGAAATATTCAATGTCAATTAAATAACTGCCAGCTCTTAATACAGTAACTTAACCAGTATCTACATAGTGTGTGTGTGTGTGTGTGTGTGTGTGTGTGTGTGTGTGTGTGTGTGTGTGTGTGTGTGTGTGTGTGTGTGT
>JBBPCS010000238.1:11645063-11675286 GCA_037974645.1 Hollardia meadi
GTGTGTGTGTGTGTGTGTGTGTGTGTGTGTGTGTGTGTGTGTGTGTGTGTGTGTGTGTGTGTGTGTGTGCGTTTGAGGGCTGGACTTTGTTCTCAGCTATATCACAGACTGACAGAAATCATTTTCAGCAGAGAGAAACTCCCCTGACTTTATACTCTGGAGCTGCAGCTGCTGTGTGAATACATCAATCCAAACAATAAAGCCCCCACTGGAGTTGATTTTTATTTTTTTTAAGGTAGAGGGTCCGTGGAGGTCTTCAGGCAGCCATGATCAACAGTAACTTCAAGAATGTGTTGGTGGTGTCTGTCGGGTTTCTGTTTCTGTTCACGGCTTACGGAGGCCTGCAGAGTTTACAGGTAGGTGGAAGAGCTTATTATTTATTATGATTTATTTGCAAAAATTGCAGGAATTAGTTTCATGGAGGATTTAAGGGATTTATTCATGGGTTAATTCATGAAGAGGCACTTGATTAAAGTATTGTTTTGAGGCCTTTAGTGCATAATTTACAGCGTTATTAATGGGTTATGGACATGGGTTTTGTTTTGGTTAAGTATTTTCTTTAATTGTAAAGACCAAGACCCTTTTTAATGTACCCTTAAAAGAAGAGATAATGGGTTTTGGAAGGTGCCATATCTTTAAAATTTCATTCTATTAAAACATTTGTTCCTTTTATCCCTTGAAATGAGATAAATTGCTCATTAAAATTTAAGAACTCCGCTCCAATAGTGGCTGAAGGCTGCTCCACCTTAACTTCTCAACTGGAATTACTGACTTTGAGGGAATATAATAGCTCAAAAGATTTTTTTAAAAATAGTCCCACCAAGATTTTTTATATTTAGTTTGATCAGTCCCATATATTCATTTATTAATTACGTCGAGTTTGATGTTCAGTGATCCAGATTCATTAATTGATCCAAACTATCATTATTATATTTAGGCTTTTTAAATCCACTGTCGGTCGACCTCTAATTAAAATGCAATATCTTTAAGCATCACATAGGTTTAAGGGTTTTTTATTCATGGGCTGATTCATGGAGGGAAAAGTAGTTAAGGGACTAAAAACTAAAAAAGGCTTTCATGGACCATTTACAGCATTACATAACTAACGTGTAAACTCACAAAATATTTCCTCATTAAATTGATTTACTTATTTGATTAATCATTACATTTGACTGGTTATGTTAAATTGTTAAAAATGTTAAATACTTTGAGAATTATGGGTAAACATTTTCTTTTGTTTTTCTTTCTTTAATCACAAAGTGCAAGAGTCTTTTCATGTAGCCTTAAGAATATTAGAACATTTGTTTTATCCCTTAAAGTGCCACACCTCCTGAAATTAGTACAGCGTAGTATTTAAATGCCGTTTGTGCACGATTCACAGCTTTACCATGAGTTGTTAATATGAAAAGGTAATTTTGTTTAAATCGCTTCCAAAAACATTTTTTAGAGAAGCATTTTCGGAAATAGTTCTGTGATCCTAGTTAGACTTAGACTTTATTGTCCCCAAGGGGAAATTCATTTCCACAGCACTGTACACGTACACAAACAACATTGCTCAACAAACAAACGACACCCAGTGACAACATACAAACGACACCCAGTGACAACATATGTAGACCACAGGAAACACTCAACGAGGCCTCTCATTTAGGCAGCTGGGATCAAGGTTTTTCCAAAGCGAGCCCTTCTGCACCTCAGAGCTCTGTACCTGCGCCCAGAGGGCAGTGGGGTCAGATGGTGGTTGAGTGGGTGTGTGATGTCCTGTGTTATTGTGGTTGCAATGCGTGTGATGGCCTTATTGTTTAGTTCTGTAAGGTTGGGTGTGGGGAGTCCGATTATTCTGGTAGCGGTATTGGTTATGTGTGTGAGTTTGGCCCGGTTAGTAACAGATAACATATTGAAGAAGCAGGTGGAACAGTATAATAAGATGGGCTGAATAATGCTCTGGTACAACAGTAAGATGAGGTGCATTTTTTATAAACTTTTATTTAATCTGTTCATTTCTCTTTATTTAAGTCATAATTGTATTGTACTATATATATTTTTGATTTTTACACTTTGTAACTTGTTTTAAAAAGATACGGCAAAGATATTATTACCTTATATTATATACATATATTGAATTTTACTGAAAGTCAGTTATTTAAGTCTTTTCTTTAACTGCAAAGACTGTGAGCCTTTAAAAAAACAGCTGAAAAAGACTGGGTTTTATTCAAAATAGTTGGAATGGCAAGTTCCTGTCTTTATGTATTTTCATATTAGAACATTTGTCAAAAACTGATCTCTGCCCATGAGTTTAAAGCCTATAAACTACAAATCACCAATCCCATGCTGAGATGACATACAGGGGAAACTTTACAATAATCTGTACATCAACGATATTGCCTATCCTTCAAATGCAATATGAACGAAATCAGCAGCTGTATGAATAGCAGCTGTTTCCTCATCACTGACGGATATATAATCTACATTTCTCAAACAAAAACATTGTGAAAGATTGTCTTTTAAGCCACAGTCAAACCAGAAACACTGTCTCCATTGCAGAGCACAGTTCAATAACCAACAACAGCTAGGGAATTTCAGCCTTAACGATGAAAATATTTTCTGAAGTCACCTATTAATGATGCATTCATTCTTCTCTGTATGATAGTGCATTAGCTACTTTTAAACGGTTCAATAAAAGTATTGATATCAGTATGAATCAGCAGTATCTGTCGTGGTATTACTCAGATTAGAATATATTGATGTGGTATCGCCCCCAACAGCAGATGTTTGGACTAAAATATCTATTTGTTCTGCTGGATGCATGTGACATGATGTTGAACATACTGTACATAATGCTTAAAGATAAATCAGTGTGTCCGCATGAAATGTTCAATTATTTTATTGAATAGAATCTACTCATCCATATTTCCATATTAAACCATATTTATGTCCTAAATAATCCAACACTTTTAAGGAACTTCTTAGTTTTGGAAGCAGAAGTTGGTTTTGGTTAAATCAAAATTAAAAGCCTGACATATTAATCAATTTAATTAATGCATTTGTTTCAAACTGATGCGATTTGACTTCCAACCTGGAATCGATGGAGTAAAAGTATTTTCTTTTCTTTTTTTTTTTTTTAAGTAAAAAAAATAAAAGTATTTTCAACTGCATTACCATTGAAATTAGCACCTTCTCTTTGCTAACACTGTCTCCTAACGGAGTCCCATCCCTGTCTGCGCAGAGCAGTCTGAATGCAGAGCAGGGAATGGGTGTGGCATCTCTGAGCGTCATCTATGCCTCCATCATCATCTCCTCCATGTTCCTGCCTCCCATCATGATCAAAAATCTGGGCTGCAAATGGACCATTGTTGCCGGCATGGCCTGCTACGTCTCCTACTCCTTTGGAAACCTCTACCCCGGATGGTAATCAATAAGTCAAACAATGAAATCATCAGGCTCATGGTGGCTGTTGGATTTGTTATTGCCTATCATTTCTATCATTTATCTACATTCTTAATAAGTTTATTTCTGTTTGTAGGCAAAAGAGTCACGCTGGAGACCAGAACCTAAAAATAAGTTACAATAAAATACAGTAAATACCAGCATAATAGATGTGAAAAATACTGAACTAAACATGCACCTCTACCTCATGCAGGGATATGTTTAGGGTGTGCAAGTGAAATTCCCATTCACCTTCATTGTTTTCTATGGTACATGGTATCTGTGTGGCTAGATAGCATGAGGTCTAAGTGACAAAATGTTGTTGTTTTTTTGTGTCATTTTGGTCAAGAGACCCTCTCAACACTGATTGATGTGATAATACAAATTCAACTACATTGCAGTGATGTCCCATGCTTCTTCATCAATACTCTATGAGTAGTGTTGGTTATCAAAGTATTGCAGAAAAGTCTGTTAAATACCGTAATATTTAAACCAAACCAAAAATGACCTTTTAGGAGGATACTAGCCAAAATGCCCATCACTGACACTGTTCCAGTCGCTAATACTACCAAGCACTGATTTGGTGATTTTGTAGGTCAAAAGACACCAAGATGGCCAGATTAAAATCGTGGCTAAATTGAGTTAAAAAGCTGTCTTAGGGTCTTGATTATATGTCTATTGTTTCAACAGCATTTCAAATATTTGAGTGTGTACCTGCTACACAAACAGAAAAGTATTTTTGAAACCATCGTTTTGACTGCAAATCATTAAATTAATGTAGAGCTGAACAAAAAAACAACCAATTAAATCTTTAAAGGACCCCTCCTCTCAAATTTTTTTCTTATGTTTATGTCCCCTAACATGTCTGACCTGGACTATACTGACTTGTATCTGTCCAAAGTGTTTTCACAGTCCTCTACTAAAAGGGGAGATGTCTGTGCACTTCCTAAAAATATGAGATTCAAACATTCGAGCAAGCTAGATTTACGTCACAAATACAAAAGCCAATCACTGTCTAACTTGCAAATTCTGCTACTGCCAATGAGCCAGTTTCCAGGCAAACTTGCTTATCAAGATGTGAACACACTATAACATCGTAGCAGGTATTATTGTACGTTTCACAACCACTAACGCTGTTTCAGCCACTGCCAGTTACAAGCTAACAAGCTAACAAACAACATAAACAAAAGATGCTAACTACACTTACATCCAGGGTGGATGTGCTTCCAGACCCTTTTGAGTTGTGGGAAAACCATGTTAAACAAAGTATTGGTCATAGCAGAGTATTTTTTATGTAGGCTACTTTAAAATATGTCTGAATGGTAACTTTAATCAACAGTAAATTATGCCAAAATATTCTTCACAATTGATCGCATCATCTACAAATTGCTTGTTTTATTCAAACAGCATTTCAGTTTTTAATAAATACATTCAAACAGCGTCATAATACAGAAAGAGGCAGTAACAACATCTTTTTCACTGTTCCATGATGAATGACTGAAATTATTTGAATCAGTCATCTAAACTGTTCATGAGCAACTGAGAATCAATGAATCACTTAATCAGTCAATCAATTCATTTATCTTTTTAGCACCTAATGTTTACTGTACAACCGCTGCAAAAGGTACTTCATATATGACCACAACTGTTATGTCCTCACAGAGCAGAGCAGGTCAGTCTGCAATTAAGACTTCTATTCTGATGTAACGGGGCTAAAAAGTGTTAACGGGGCATTAAAAGCTAAATTCCTTTTTCTCTCTCACACAGGTACACTCTCATCCCCACCTCAGTGATCCTGGGACTGGGTGGCTCTCCTATGTGGTCGGCTAAATGCACCTACCTGACCATCTCCGGAAATGCGCAAGCTGCCAGGGAGGGTAAAAAGGGCTCTGACATCATCAACCAATACTTTGGCATCTTCTTTTTCATCTTTCAGTCGTCGGCCGTGTGGGGAAACCTCATGTCATCGCTCATCTTTGGACAGGACACCAATATAGGTGGGAACACAACTGAACCTGAGAGTGTAGGGGCATGTTAGCATCAGTACGGCAAAGTCATAAATCCATACACTCTAATATGATCACTTATTTGAGATGGGTGTCTTAAAATTATGAACTTTTTTTTTTTCAATTTTATACTACTTTCCACTTTAGCAAATGTATGTAATGTATCTTTTACACCTTGTACTTTTTGCTTGTAATGGAGTATTTTTAAACCATGGTATTTCTACTTTAAAGGATTTGAGTACTTCTTACACCACTGAATTTCAGACATCACTTGCGTTCTTAGTAAGAATATAAAGTTTTAGAAACCAACATGAAACATTCGTTGTGATGTTTTGTCTTTAGGTAAAGTCACAGTAAAACTGACTGAGCTGCATTCAGTGTCCTTGTCTGATAATGTACCAAACAGAGCGACGTGCTTTAATAATAATAATAATAATAATAATAATAATAGCTCTCCATTAAAACATAGCCAAAATCATATTCAATCATATTCAATATCATTAGCTTGTCATGCACATCCACATGGTTCAAGTTGAACAAAAGTGATAGAGTGCACCAAGATAGGAAACACAATGCTGGAATTCCTCCATAATGCTGGGTTAAATAGAAGCGAATGGGAAATTGATAGAGAATATTCTTAGGACGAAAGTGTGGTGTGAACGCACCATTATCCCATGACATGGGAACTTCCTGGACATGTGGAAAACAGTCCATCTTCGTTGGTGACCTGCTACACGAGTGGGTGTAACTACGAAGCCTTTGTTCTTTCTTCTGTCCGTCCTTTCAAATCAATCTTCTGCTCCATTACTGATTTTCATTTGGTTTACACCTATTTCTATTGGAAAAACATCACATTTTGATGAACCCTAAGCTCAAAGCAAGGAACCATGACAGACTTTTATTGAATTGAAATAAGTGTCTCTGTTCGTCTGTTCTGGATCTACTTTGGTCTTCTGAAGTTGGATTTATGACTTGGAAAGTCCCTTAGACATAAGGCATAAACAGTTGTGAAAGCAGTAGAATACATTGTTTATTAGCATGTATGTCTAGCATGCTTGTCTTATTTGTGTCTCATTGAATCAGACATTCACACAGCACTGTCCAACTTTTATCTGTGGAAATGTTGCTGCAGTGTTTGTATGCACAAAGTACCGCAAGTTATCAAGTGCTATTGCTAACAATGGTTAACCTGATGACAGCAATCTACTTTGGTTTTCCGACTAGTTGTAGTGGAACAGAGTTAACTCTGGCGTCACTCCAGCACCTCAGCCTCCATCTTACATCCTGTGTGCAGCTGATACACAAACCCATCAGTGTCCAAGGTCTAACTGGTGCTGTACAGCTTTTTTATGGGTTCACTTTAAAAATGTGTGCCCTAAGACTGGATGATGTTGCCAAGTATGTAGTATATTGTTTTATTGGTGGTAATACTCTTCAGCTTATCAGCTTAGATGTTGATGGACACTTGTTGCATTTCTTGGAAGACCAACACGACACAGCTATTTTATTTTATTTATTTATTTTTTGGTGGCACACCGTTTAGATGAAAAATTTAATTATCTTTAATTGTCTTTAGAAGTGGAGAATGCTTAAAACAGACTCCCTGGTGTCTATAAAATGTCTTGTTTATCTTGTTTTCTCTTTGAAATTTGCCTCTTAAAAAAACAAATTGAATTTATTGCAACATATTTACAATGTGGTATAATAACACTTTTCATTAAAATTGAACATTGTTTTGCATACCAACTTATTACCTGAATGCTTATCATCCATAAAAGGACCAGCATATGTTTGAATTTTGTTAAATATGTCATTTGGGTGGGAAGCTTTTTCTTTAAAGGGAAATATATAAGATTTTTTTTACCCAAAACATGCATACATACAAACACTGGCGGATTCCACCACTGTATAATAACTCAGAGAATTCCCACCATGATTAAAAAAAACACTAATACTATTTGGCTACAGCACATGTCTTTCTTTATTTTCTTGGGGAAGAGTAGCAGTGGTGGATTACGTATTCAGATCTTTACTTAAGAAAAAGAAGCAATACTACAATTTAAAAATAGTGAAAGTCATACATTTAAATTCTTCCTTGAATTTAAGTACATAAGTATTATCAAAATGTAGGCATACTTAAAGTAATGTAAAAGTACTCACTATGTGGCCAAAATAGGCTTGTTGTTTTTACATTATATATTATACTATTAAATTATTATTACTAATACTGAAGCTATAACTGCAGAGAGGTAATTTTTTATATGGTTGGGTTGTTTACTTATTTAATGTCTAACAATGCATTGTTGTTGCACTTAAGTACAATATTTGAGTAAAAGTGCTTAGTTACTCTCCCCCACTGATGAGTAGTATTTACTGAAGTGAAATGTACTTGTGTGTTTTTTCTGACAGCTGACATCCCGGACGAGCAGCTGCAGTCCTGCGGAGCGGCTGATTGTGGCCTCCATGTCAACAGCAGCAGCACCACCACCAAACCTGCTCAGAAACTTGTGTGGACACTCGTTGGCTGCTACATCGGTAACACTGGCGTTTACTTTGGCATCACAATCAAGCCTGAAGGTGTTCTGTCATAACGGTGTAGGATTTTATTTACAGTAAACATACAGGCCAGATGGAAGGCAAAGAACCGTGAAAACAGAGACCGTCACCAGAGGAGATACCGAGTGTTCAGAGATAGACAGCCGTTGACTGCAAAATATTAAATGTAGCTACTTCAGTAACATTTAATTTAATTGTTCAATTACTTTTCATCCACTAAAATTGGAGATTTAAATGTAAAAATAGCTACAATTGGTGTTTTTCAGATTTAGTAGACACCCTCGCCGACTTTAAAAAAAAGAAAGAATTTGTTTGATATTTTGGAAAATACACTTAACAGTATTTGCTTTGTTCTGAGAAAAAGAAAAAATACTGTATAACAATAGATTAGATTAGATATTTATGACACCACACCACATGTTGCTTATATAGCCATTTTGCCTACACATCATCTAATTTATTTTGTTTTATAAATGTGACTTACTTGTGGATTACTAAGACTTACTTTTTTTTGGAGAGATTCTTCCAGAGACAGACAGTTAACCTTTTTAAGTGGCATTTTTTCTCGTATTTGATCGTCGATTTTGATTTTGATACCAACAGGAAAGAGGGGTTTTCATCCATTTTAATACACACTAAAATAACATTTTAAATAAAAGTAAATTCCGAGTTTTTTATAACAGAAATAATGAACTCTAAACATATTGTATGTACAATAGCCTTTACAGTGAAGCGAGTGGTAAAATTCTGGTAGTACTGGTGGCAAAACTGAAAAAAAATAAAACTCCAGATGTACTCTCAGACCCTGGTAGAACTAGAATACTTTTGCATCTGTCTAACACAGTGTTTGTCCTGTGTTGTGTGGTAGGCGTGGGTGTGTTGGCCATGCTCATTGTGGCAGTGTTTCTGGACAACATTGACCGGGAGCAGACCAGCCAGTTTCGTGGGAACCGGGAGCCGTTCTGCCACACCTTCCTGGCTACGTTCAGACTGCTGAAGGACTGGAGGCTGGTGACCCTCATCCCCCTCACCATGTACAGTGGCTTTGAGCAGAGCTTCCTCTCCGGGGAGTACACCAAGGCAAGGAGATCTCCACTCATCACACAGTAACCAATAACCATATTATTGTGAAAGTCTTAATTGTGTACATGATACTAGAGCCTAAGTAATTCTCCTTTTTACCACGAATAATTGTCAAAGCTACATGAAAGTGTAGTCAAAAGAGTACACCACTGATTTAAAGGGACAGTTCACCCCCAAATCAAAAATACACACAGTAATTTCCTCTTACCTGTAGTGCTATTTCTCCATCTAGATAGTTTTGGTGCCTTCTCTCAAATATAATGGAACAAAAATGGCTTGTGGTGCTCAAGGCACCAAAAAAGTACATTTGAAAAACTCAACAGCAATGTGTCTTTCCAGAAACCAGTTACTCAGGATACTCCACAGACCTTGTTGTGAGCAGTTTAAATGTAGGAACAATTTTATTTCGACTAAACTACACTACTTAGCTAGCCTCCCATCCACGATTAGATGCACGCTTGCATGGCATATGAAAAGAAAATATTTCCTACATGCAAGTGCTCACAACAAGGTCTGTGGATTATCTTGAGTAACCATATCATGATTTGTGGAAAGAGACATTGCTGTTGAGGTTTTTTTAAAAGTACTTTTTGGCTCTTTGAGCACCACAAGTGAAGTACCATTTAGTTCCATTATATTGGAGAGAAGGCAGACATCTCTATAGCCGATATCTCCAAAACTCAGCAACTCACACCAAAACTATTTAGATGGATAAAAAGCACTAGAGTTCAGAGGGAAAATAGGTATTTTTGATTTTAGGGTGAACTGTCCCTCTAACATTATATGCTCCTATGTCACCTGAGACAGTTAAAAACATGAGTCAATATCCATGTAGCTGAATCAGAGCTATTGTCTTTATTACTCCTCACATTCTTCTTCCTTGTCAAAATCGGGTGCCTACATTACCCACAATGCAACTCCACCACTGACAGTTTGGTGTGGAGATTCAGGTGTGATTTTTTTTTTTTTTTTTAAACGTAGTCTTCAGCAATAGGCCCCTCTGTAGTCAAAAAGGCTTTATTCAACTTTTTGACATGTGCAGGAGTGCTCCCCAAGACTTAGAAACAGACTTTGTGTAAAATCGGTGCGGTAGGCTAACACCATCATAATGATAAATAATAACCTGTGACATTATATTGGTGGCAGGCGACACCTGTAGACATATGACTGTGCGAGCATGAAACAGAAGTTGTTCTTTTACCATACTTTTGGTTATGTCTGAAAAATATGAGTGTTTGCAGCTTATGAAACGGATATGAGAGGAGTGGATGGTGCTTCAGGAGTGTTTAAAAAAATTTTTTTTTTTTGACTTTTCATACTTTTTCTTGGCCATGAAACATGGGTTAACATTGTGACAGTTGTGAGTCTAAATAAATGCAAAGAGACAAAAAAAATAAAATAATCCACTTTCAGACCTCCAGGGAGAGGGTTTGATGTTGAAAGGATAGATTTTCAGAGGACTATTCATTTACAACCGCATTAGATTTGTAACCATTAGGGGACAGTAGAACTCACACCTGTGCTGAAGTGGATATCAGTGAGATATTTATTTATATGTATATTTTAATTAGAAATATAATTAATTTGCTTTGTAAATCTGCGTTGTGTTTCTTTACAGAACTATGTGACGTGTGCGTTGGGGATCCATTTTGTTGGCTTTGTGATGATGTGTTTTGGAGCCTCTAATTCTCTTTGCTCCTTCCTCTTTGGAAAACTCGCTCGGTACACGGGAAGAGCTGCACTCTTCTTTCTGGGTAAATTCTCTTTTATTGCTATACAGTGTATTGCTATGTTTTTACCTTCAAAGTTTCATCACTTTCTGTAAGAACATTTCATGCCAAAATGATGACTGTTTTGGGTATTTTATGTATGATTTGCCTGATTTGTCATCAGCAATTCCTGTGTCATCATCCCCACACGATTGGTTAATGAGCCATAGAAGAAGACACTTTTATAAATATAGTTATACAGAAAATGGACACTAAACAATATTATGAAAAACCTGATCTGAATGACGTCTGTTTGATTTTAATCTGTCCAATTTCAGCTGCACTGGCCAACTTCTGCTGTATCATTGCTCTGTTGTTGTGGAGGCCTGATCCTGACCAGCTACCGGTCTTCTTTGTATTTCCTGCTCTGTGGGGTATGGCTGACGCTATCTGGCAAACTCAGACCAATGGTGAGAAAATCCAAACTTCTTTGCACTGCCAAAGAAATGAATACTGAGAGGTACACATACACTTTTGGCCAGATTGTCTGTCTGACCTGGACTATACTGACTTGCATCTGTCCAGTGTGTTTTCACATTCCTCTACTAAAGGGGGAGATGTCTGTGCACTTCCTAAAAATATGAGATTCAAACATACCCCAGGTGAGTTAGATTTGGTACGTCACAAATACGAAAGTCAATCGCTGTCTAACTTACAAATACTGCTACTGCAAATGAGCCAGTTCCCAGGCAAACTTGCTTATCAAGATGTGAACACACTATAACATTGTAGCAGATATTATTGTACGTTTCACAACCACTAACAATGTGTCAACCATGGCCAGTTACAAGCTAACAAACAACATAAACAAAAGATGCTAACTCCACTTACCATTCTGATATGTCTGCTAGTCGCCGATTTTGGATCACAACAGACTCCTCATCTGAGTCTGACTGAGGCTCAAACATGTCACGTTATGGCTGAATCTCTCCCATGTTTCCTCTAACAGCAGCCATCTAGCTGATCTTTCACCGGTCAACCTAGCACAAACAGTGGTGGTGGGCAGGGCGCAAGGCCTGTGATTCATAGATCCAGAATTTCTTAATGAGGGAGAAAGAGTAGATGTGCTTCCAGCCCCTTTTCAAGGTTTCTTTAAAAAAAAAAAAACTTCTTATGTGGGAAAACCATGTTAAATAAAATACTAGTCATAGCAGAGTATTTTTACAATGTGTTTTTAAAATATGTCTGGAGGGGAACTTTAATGACTTTGGTGAACTCATTACCATTTGATAACAAGAAGTAAAGTCTATAGCCATTGTAGTGACATGAGATGTGTAATATACTTAACTCTTTATTGTTGGCGATGATAAAACCAAATATCCCGGATACGAGTGCCGCCATCTTGCACTGGTCACGTCATTTCACACCGGAGTCTGCACAGTAGTGATCGGATAGTGGAGGGTAGTAGTATCGAGTTCCCGCCCATACACCTGCCTGACTCAATCACAAGCAGGGCTCAGCTGTCTATCATTACGTTTCACCCCCTTTTTATAACATCAAATAACTAATTCGAACCAAACTGATCAGAAAAAATAACACTATCATAAATCAGCGTGATGAGAAACAAAATGACAGAAACCACTTTATATGACATGTACTTTCAGTTTTTAGTTTGGCCCATGTCCCATCTGTTAACATGGAGGGGGCAGAATTTATGACCTCTATTGCAGCCAGCCACCAGGGGGCGGTCAAAAATGTTTTGGCTTAATTTTCATGTCGTCGATCTTTATTTTACAGTCAATGGACCCAAACAAATCGCTGTTTCTTTAAATGTCTTATAATTAATTATTCTAAGATCATTAGCTATAATTAGTGGAGTGTCTGACCAATAAAATATGTTGATGGCTGTTGGAGTTTGTGAACACCTGAACTTAATTTGTGTTGATCCTTTTTTCTTCTTTCTGTCCTGCAGCTCTTTATGGCATCCTCTTTGCCCGAGACAAAGAGGCAGCATTTGCCAACTACCGTATGTGGGAGTCGCTCGGTTTTGTTATCGCCTTCGCCTACAGCACCTTCTTATGCCTGGAGTATAAACTGTACATCCTGCTGACCGTTCTGGTGCTGACCGTCATCACTTACCCCATAGTGGAGTACCACGAACACAAGAATCCCACACTGCCTGTTGGGGAGGGGGCCTACCTAAATCATAAGGAAGCCACTGAAACAGATGAGACGAAGGTCATTTGCCAGACACAAATGTAGAGACTGACCTTCAAGTATTTTCCTGGTCGGGCTAGTTGCAAATCAGGTGTCAGATGCTGATGCCAAATTGTTCAAATTACTTGGCACACTGAATTAACTCAATGAATGACTTGTAAGGGATCAATTCCCCCTTGTGGAACAATCATATCACATTTCACAAACCAGTTACAGCTGAGATCCAAACAGCCACTGGTGATGAGGAGAAGTAACACAACACTCAACTCTGGTATGATTATACTTTAAATTTGAGTCTTTATAGCTTTTTTAAGTAAAAAATTGTGTGTTGTGTCCTTTCATTTATCTCTGTGAAACAAATATGTTGGTTATATGCAGGTTGAAAACAGTTTATGTTTTACAATACCAAGAATCTTGTCCACCACAATTTATTGCAGTGTTAAAGGACTGTTGTATCTGGATGTGTCCAATTATAAAACCAAGAGATTTTGTGTAGCTTTTTGTATAGCAACAGAGCAGTATTGTTTAAGTATTGTAAATATTACTCTACTACCTGGTAACTGTAATGACATACTGTACATCTAGACATGCAGTGTAAAATAAATGGATTAACATTTTAAACGTTGTGTCATGAATACTACAAAGTCTTTACATTACTTTGTCCAACAAAGTGCTGTCCCAGCCCCCAACTTTGGCCGATACTACACTACCAACTATGACATGAGATGATGATGATTGCTTAGAAGACACACTGAAAGGACCACTATGAAAATTGCAAGGCCACATTTGACAAATGACAAAGGCAAACAAAGGCTGCTTTTCAATAGCCTTTAAGAAAGTTTTATTGTGTTTGTGACTGAATTATTGGTCAAATAAACTTTATACTAGAGGTCTACCGATTGTGTGTGTGTGTGTGTGTGTGTGTGTGTGTGGATTTTCAAAGAACAACATAATAACGAGTTTGTAGCAGGAAAAAGCCAATAGATCATTTACCGGCTGATATCACCCCTCCCCCCACTTACCCCCATGAAAAATAACTCAGTACTGTTGCAACTAAACCATCTTCAATTTTATTAGAAACTGGGTAAGTGTTGAACTGAACATCCAACACAAAGTAATTGATAATATGGAACTGATCAAACTAACCATTAAAAAATATATATATATATACATGGGAGCTGACTGATGGAGGCTGCACAGCTACCGGCCACTATTGAAGCCAGGGTCCTGTGATACTGATGAGTTTGTAAAACATCCTATTGGTGCCGATTAACAAATAAACATCTCCTTTAAACGAATAACATTTTACATTTTTTAAATAATTTAATAAGATCGATCCGCTCTAAATAGTTGGTATTACAATACTTTCCTGCCTTCAAAAATCACTAATTGACTTGTTTTTCTTATATTGTGATCAGAGCTCTATTAAAAACGTTATTGTTATTAAAACAAAGCCCCAGGTAGTGGTAAAGTATTTGTTTTTATATGCTGTGATGCAGTGACTCTTTTCTTTAGTCCAAAATAAACAACACCATCATCTGCAAACCTGTTGACATCAACCAGTTTTAGAATTTCAGGGTAATTAAAGAAAAAACAGGGACAACATGCTGCATTTCAAATGGTGCTTTTATTGCAATGTGTTGCATTCCCACATTCATAGATGTTACAGATTTGTTAGTCAAAGCATCATTTCCTCAAGGTTGGCATCCTCACCTTGGAAAAAAAAGCAGAGGGATCAAATGCACGAGGTGTTTGTGTTTTGAGTGTAGTAGAGAAGTGTGTGTGTGTGTAAACTTGAGCAGCCACAAACATATGAATGAACAAACCTCCAAATTTAGACTTCCAGTAGATACAAATAAAGTTTGTAAATTGTCAAACAAAATGAGTTTTGTTTGTCTATCAGCCTACAGGGCTCTTACTCCCGACGGGGACTGGACCCGGCCTGAGACTGATTGTCTACAACATTCCAAAGAAACAGTTCTTTATATTCGCATTACACACCTGAACAGGGGAAATTGGGGGTATTAAAAGGGACAGAGACAGAGAGAGAAAGAGAAAATATAACATGCAGAAAATTCTCCCAGATGAACATTGACACTCATATTGTCTTGTAATAGCTGCTCCGATGCCTCTTTAAAAACAAACTTTACATGAGTGTAATATACAAAACTGGACAAAAATGAGTAAAATGTATAATATATATTTATATATATTTATATATTTATTTATATTAATTTGTACAAGGGAAAAAGTGGAACCTTGGTCATTTTTCTCAAATTCTCCAGAGAAAGCATTACCACCCTTAAAAACAACACAAAGTGGTGAGTTAATAACAAGCCTTCTTTTAAAGTCTCTGAAACCATTTCTAGCCTCAATACGGCAGCGCTTACAATACTTGACAACTGATGCTGTAGTAACTTTCACATAGAGATTAGTTTTGAACACCTGCATTAAGGAATGAGTGGGAGTGGAGAGTCTCAGCGGTGCACCAACACCAAACCATTCTGGACCAATGACAAGTGAGAACGCTTCATATTGTTGACTCAGCTTGACAGAAAAGATAAACTTCTCAAACTGTATCCTCCTTTCATTGATGGAATATATTTTATCTGTCAAATAGTTTTTAACTTTTTTTTTGCAATGAATTGCCCTGATTACCTATATCAGACATTAGCCTGACCCTGCACCAGGCATTGGCCAGATCCTGGCATCAGGACACCACAACAAATTCTACATTCGGCAGCACAAAAAGTGTGACAAGACACACTAAACAGAGAAAGCAAGCAACACAGTTAGTGTGTTGTCATTTATGTCAGTGCACAATTGTTTGCTAGATAGCAGAGATTGAGTCTCACACAACCAGACTCTTGCTAACAGAGAGCGAGTGTCCGCCTTGGTTTAAGGAAAAACACGTTCAAAGCTGCGGGAAAGGGAATGCCGAGCAGCGGCTACAGAGCTAAGTGTCGACGGTTGCTGAAACTGTGTTGTACGCAGGAATGTTCCGAGAGTTCAAGCTGGAGGAGGCTTATTTTGTAACAGCATGCCTGGTGTCAGTTGACAGCCCAGAGAGGAGGGGACGTCACCTGAAGAAGATTGGCATAGTGTTTATACTGAGGATCGCTTGGTGTAGGAAGAGAGAAAACTACACTACAAAGTGTTTATGTGTTTAATTTTTAGTCGTCATTTGGATAATGGGTATCCACTACAGTCAAGTTCTTCATTAAGAACCTGAGCAATTCATTTTATTTCAAATTCAACAAGTAAAACATTTTCTTAGTACATTTTGGGGACATTACTTATTCTATCTCCAAATACTGATCTGATTGAGAGACAGTTTCTGATGGCCTTTTCACTCTGAGCAAATATCTTATAAAGTGCAAAATTAGATTGTATTTGCAAATTCCTGGAATAATTTGATTAATCTTCTATGTGTGTAAAAAAGTCATTTAAAATAGTTTTTTTTTCATAAAGGTGAAAAAAGGTTTTTCTAAAAAAAAACCCTGGTTTACAAGGTTATTACTGTTAAACAGCAAAGGAGCATTCTTCACTGCAGAAAATATATACACGAGGCACCTCAAGTTTGGTATAAAGTATTCAGTTAATGGGGAAAAAACAACTTTTTTTTCCCCTCCCAAGAATGAGATTAAAAGCTGAGAAAGGTCATCAGATAGACTAAATTAACTGAGAGGGGTGATCCCACTGAAGGGGCTTTTTGTGTTAAGTAACTATAAATACCTTGAAATGAATGATTTTGTGTTGCTCCAGTGTTAATTCTACATATCCAAGTTGATGTGAGGAAATGCCTGTTTCAGTAAGGTGCATAGCCATCGGTTGCAAATGTGTTCTTTCCTTCTGTAAACGAGTGATTAGCACTTCAGGCACAAAACACTTCATTGGCAAAGCGGAGACGTCTCTAAACTGAGCTAACTTTGGGACATCACACCGAATGTTGCTGAGAGGCCACTTTCAAAGGTCAAATGGCGTCGAGAAAGAAACGAGGGCGGAGAAGACGAACACGGCAGCAGAAAGACACTGTATGAGAAAGAGAGGAATCCAAAAAATGAACAGAAGAGCCGCTACATTATGTCTTGTCCAGTGATGGTGAGGTTTGCATATGAGATCTATCAAACATCTTGAAGCTTTGGTCATTTATTATTGACAAATGCAAAAAAAGGCTACATCAGTCAGACGGTTAGAAAAAAAAAAAAAGCCCACTAATATACACAACAACCAGGCAATGCTTCTCCATAAAACCAAGGCTCCACTCTCCCAGATCTGCTTAAACTTTTGACAACAGAGAAAATTAAATAATATGGCCTTTTTTTTCTTTTTTTTTTTTTAAATTAACCCGTACAAAAAGCCAGTCCACACTGCTTCTCTCTCAGTAAAATCACATTCAGCAGTCGCTAAAAAAAAAACCATTCTCTGGTATAGTTATCTGAAAACACCCACAGGTACTGTGCAGGGTCTAAAGAGTAAAAGAAGAAAAGAAATCAAACAAGGACATCTTCGACTTTTCCATCTTAGAGAACACCAGATATACAGTATTAATCACTTACACACATACATACGCACTCATTGATAGTCATATACATACATACATCATCAGAAAAATAAAAAAGTACAAAATCAAATCATAAAATAAAACATGACGGAGGCGAGTAGTTTTTTTTTTGTTTTGTTTTTTTTTTACCACAAACTCGGAGCACTACTTTTTTGTTGATTCTGAACAAATACATATTCACATTTCTCTGTTATATACATTATGTTAACCAATGTTACAAAAGAACCTAACCTTGTACCTGTTAATTGTAGTGAGGAAGGAGGGATTGTTGTTTCCACTGAATGGCTGTTGCATAAAAGAAAGATTACATAATATGCACTGGTTGTATTTGGCATGTATTTGTTTTTTTATCGCAGGATAAGCTGAGCGTTTCTGCAGTTAACAGGGTTGTAGAGGAAACCATTTCCATAGGAATGCCTATTCCACGCAGAAAAGTGAAAAGGGGGGGGGGGTGTATCAATACTCTTTGTGAAATCATTAGAGCAGATAAACAAGAGGAGGCTGGTAGAATCCTTCCAAAAAAACAAAAAACAAATACGTTCTTCCACTTTGTGCAGCTTCTGTCTCCTCTGAGTATTTTAAAATGACCCAAACAGTGGCACAGGAGTGTTTGACCAATGTTTTCACACCGTGAGGCACCAAATTTACAGGAAGTCCACAAATCTTCCATAAAACACACCGACTGCGTCAACATGGATGACGTGGTTACTTGAGAAGCTAACTGTAAATTAGATTTCTGAGCATCCTTGTTCCCTTTCTCTCTTTTATCAACAGTACTGCCTTTTAAGTGCAACATGGACAAGAATCTAAGTGCAGGCAGTCAAGAGCTCTGCAGGTTTGGTTTGAAAAATATAGGAATCGATGGCCTTGTCCCAGTTCTCTGCCCAAACACTCTCCTTGCTTTTGGAGGCTGCGAGGGTTAAAACAACTCCTGTTTTGGAATCCAATTTTCCAATCCTGACACTCCAGACTGAAACTGGAATGGAAACCGTGTCCAAAAAGCTTCATTTTTGTTCTAAAGTACTTCATTACTGCCCTGAACTGTATTTCTTGGCTATCCACAAAGCCATGTGTAGTACTGGAAAGTCTCAGTTTGGAGGTAGAGGGAAGGTTTAATCTGAGACACCACTACATTTAGCAAAAACTAGCATGTCGAGGCGGAGGTCAAAGGATGCAGCACAAGTCTCGGAAATGATTCACTGATCGTAAACCTCAGGAGAGCTGACTATTTTCATTATCAATGCATTTTTTAAGCCATTTATCAAGTGAAAAGGATCAACATTTGGTGGTCCCAGCTTCTCCAGTGTGAGGATTAGCTGCTTTTCTCTATTTTATATAATTGTAAATTGAATGTCTTTTGTTGTTTTTTTCCCCCTGACTGCAAGACAACAACAACAACAAAAATGGTGTGAAGACATCACCTTTGGCTCTGGGAAACTGTGAAAGACTTTCAACAGATCAATCGATAATCGTCAGTTGCAGCCGTAAACCTCAATAGATATTTTTCTCTTTGATTATTCCAAATGTAAGAGCTTGGTGCTAATGTTGAATCACACTAAGTAGCATTGTCAAACGGTAACGTTAAGCAGGTAAAAAACCAAACATGATATTTTTTTGATCAACAGTAGCTTGCAGAAGACTACACTGACCTTAAACCCTGCAGGCAAACAAGCTGCTCACAGTGTGAAAACGTGGTCAAAAGGAAAGATCATCAGACAGAAACAATAAGGAGGTAATAAAAAGGTGCTCAAAAGCCTACTGATAATTTATCCTCACGCTTTTCTAATAAATATATACACACAGGAAAGTAAAAAAAAATCTCAAAGTCTTGGTAAATCACTTCAGTCCAGGAGGCAGAGTTTCCTGCATTTAAATTAATTAAAAAAAGATGGCGACAGTTCCTGCGCCTCTGTTTGGATACACAGTGCGTGGATCTGCACACGAACACACAGAGCATTTGAGCTGAGCACAAAGTGGTTCTCACATCATACAACACTGCAGGAGTTGGTGGGTGGAATGTTGACCTTGCATACCATCCCTCTATATCTGGGTAACATTGCATACGATGATGTATCTCTGTAAAAACAGTATACAGGAAAGCCCTATTCCACTGTGGTAGCATCAGACTGGATGTCGTTGACCTAAACTGAGCGATGAGGTGAGGAAGTGCTGATGAATACTTTCTCATATCTGATTGTGTGGTCTGCACTAGATGAAAAACCCTCTCCAGATTCCAATACTGTCTCCAAATTTTCCAGGACAGAAGGAAGATTTAAAAAAAAAAAAAAAGAAAAGAAAAAAAAGAAGAAGATACAACTGACCGAGAACAAGAATTCACACGGGACTAGTTAAATCGGGGAACGTCTGATTTTGTGCTGGAGTGGCAGATTTGAAAGAAGAACCTTTGTGGCTGTTACAAATCACTGGTCATGATAATCAATGATAATTATTCCTGTTTAAAAAGATCATATGTGTATCTTTACAAGGGATTGACCAATACCAATACAGATTATTAGTAATCAAGGAGAACAATAACTGATATACATTTAGGGATGCACAATATGGATTTGTTTAAGCCAATACTGATAATTACCAGCTTCACATGGGCGATACAAAAAAAATTTGGCCGATAATTTCGCATTTTTGTATTTTAAAAAGAAGTTCATAACCTGTAGTTTCTGCACACCTGAGGGTAGGAAAGGCTACGATGTAGTGAGTAAAGATGGATGATTTAATATTCCGTAGCTCTAATAAGATTTATGGTGTCAACACTCTTTTTCCCTCCTCTCTGAATCCTCAAGGAACATGTATTGCAAATTACTATTGTGTTGTGGAAATGTTTGGCTCTCTTATCTATACTGTAACAATCTCTTTTCTGTGTTTATTGAGAGATCGCAAACCAATTTAAAGGTCCATACCATCACCTGCTGTATCGGAGTGTGTAGATGCTGTCTGTGCTTAAGTCAATGAAACCAATTTGGCTTGGTGTTATTGGCTCTATTTATCGGCTATAATTTTATTATCTGCTATAAATTTCCATCAGTTCGATATATGCTGTGCATCCCTATATATATTTGCAGTAAAAATGAAAATCTTAAGTGTCAGAATTTAAAATAGCCAGTGGTGGAATGTAAAATGTTTTCATGTACTGTACTTAAGTACAATTTTGAGGTACTTGCACTTGACTTGAGTATTTCCATTTTCAGCTACTTTATACTTCCTCTCCACTACATTTAGAAGGCAAATATTGTATTTTGTACTCCACTACATTTATCTGATAACTTTAGTTACTATTTGCTTTGCTGATTCAGATTATCAGTGTTGATAGGCTATTACTTGTAATGTGTAACCAATCAGATAGTGTTGTGGGAGGGATATTGAGTGACACCAGAGTGGTGACTAGGACAAAGTAGTGCATTTTTAATTAATTTATTTCATCTGCAATCAGACAAAAAAACACAGATACCGATAATTGGAAAAATGTTCCAATATCGGATCTGATAATCGGTCTCTCCCTAATTACCTCCGCCAAGGAGGTTATGTTTTCACCTCTGTCTGTTGGTTGGTTGGTTGGTTTGTTTGCAGGATTATGCAAAAACTACTGGATGGACTGGATTCAACAAAACTTGGTGGGAGGATGGGGAATGGGCCAAGGAAGAACTCATTAAATTTTGGTGCGGATTTCTCAATTTCTCAGCGAATAATGCATGAATCTTGATGAAAGAATTCAGGCATATGTAGGAAGTGGGTATCTGTGAGGGTGTACAATTTGGTGTGGATCCAAATAAAAATCCAGATTTATTTAGTGTAATTTTTTTTCTCATTAGTGTGATTTTATGCTGTTCTTTAGTGTAATTTGGTTTCTCTATTTCATCAACCTATTATTCTTCCACAATGGAGATTATGATTTCACCTGCATTGTTTTGTTAGCTTCGCTATAAGGTTTGATTCAGCTTAATTTAAGGGGACTGTTGGGGCTTTGGCGGAGGTATGCGCTCTACTGGGTGCCATTCTAGTCTTTCTATGTAAAGAATACTCAGAGGCAACGTCGTGGCTGGGTTTTCCATTTTCTAAAATCTTGGTAAAGTGTGAGCTGTAAATAGCAAATAATTTCTGTGAAACCTCCCCCCTTCAAAAAAAAAAAAAGTCTGTTATCGCCAAGAGAGACAGTGTCTGACTGAGCAACAGTAGTCAACAGAAAACTGCATGAGTGTGTAGCTAGTGGAGTGAAGTCTTCATCAGGGAACCAGAGATGGAAGGAGAAGAGGGTTGAATCCCCAAAAAACAGGTGAAACAGGTGTGTAGGAGGTAAGGAAAAAATTATGTTTCTTCAGACTCAACCTGTCCTGTTTTGATTCCATTTCATGACAGCTTTAAATTAATTATCCATCACATCTTTGTTAAGAACTTCTATTACTAAAGCCTCTACTTAAATTTCATTATATAGGAACAATATCTAAAAAGCGTGTCGTTTGCTGTGACTATGGGTGTGACACTGATGCGGCTCTGTACCGCCAGCATCACCAGAAGTCACGAAGTCACAGCAAAGAACGCGGTTTAAGGTATGTTTTTTTTTAATACAATGGTTACAAACACGTGTACTGTCTGAAAAGTTTTTTTCTTGAAAGTATTGTACATACATAAGAATAAAAAAAAGAGGAGAAAGCAAGAAAAGATGGCTCACTAGCTCCCTGCTTGCCACAAGAGAAAGCAAAGCAATCAAATCCTTTTTTTTTTCTTTTTCCAGAAATTGTGGTCTCTTGTAGTGCCCAATGGGATGCCGAAAGGAGTGAGATTTAGCGATATTATAAAATCAATCGCTTGAAATTTCTTTTCACATTTCAGAAGATGGAACAACTTCCTCCTCCACTGCAACATGTAGCAGTATTTCAAAATCAGGATGCCAAAAATAATCTCAAAAACCGTGAGCTGATGTTAAAATAATAATAAAAAACAAAACTTGGATCGAATCACATTATACATAGTTTTGCTGTTCTGAGTAATCAATTAATTACACTTTTTTTTCTTTTAAAGGAAAGCGAGAGAAGAGTGAGCTCATTCCCAAGTCTTTGTCCTTCTGTACTGTACAATACTACCCGCTTGCATGATGCGCATGGCGCACATGGCAAACAACACTGATAGGCCGAGAGATGGCATAAGAGATACACCGAGAGAGAGAGAGAGGGAGAGAGAGAGAGAGAGACAAAGAACCCGACAGGGCTCTGTATTCACAGCTGCTGAGGTGAGGGGTAAAATGTGACGGACAGACAGTTAAATAATCATAACAGTCTTTTTTTATACTTTGAAAAAAATAAAAATAAAACCTCCTCCCAGGGGAGAAAGACACGCAAGTTCCAAACTGAGCAGCATCCCATCTGTCTCCCATCCATCCATCAATCCATCCATCCATTTTCTGGCTGTTGTCAAAGCTTGTTCTGATGATTGTGAAGATGATGAAGATGGTGAGAGCAGATTTTGAACAAAACAAAACAAAACAGAAGACGTAAGAGAATAATATGTAGAAGAAGCAGAGCTTGGGAAAAACTCAAACTTCTACCAGGCACTGTAGCTGATAGAGAGAGACAGTCACAGAACCAGCTGATACTGAGCTTCTATCCCACAATGCCTCAGAGGTCTGAAACCTTAACATTCCCACATCGCTGAGAGACAGGTAGAGGAAAACAAAACACAAACAAAAATAAAAGCCAGAGGTGCTGCTGTGTGGGATACGTCCACACTCGGAAAAAAATAACGCTGAGCTCAGCTGAATACTGCAACTCATGCTCCCAAGATGCACTGCTGCTGCTGCTGCGATGGCCCGACAGAAACCGTCCGATCAGAAAAACAAAAAGGAGGCCGGCCCTGATTTGACAGCAACTTGGCAAATCTACAATGATGTCGCAGTTGTTTTCTTAGGTCAGGAAGCAGTTCACCAAGGAATGAGCAGCAAGACAACACTGCCTTTAATAGGCTGAGGCAGACAGACAGGTTGCCAGACAGATTAGACAGGCAGGTTTAAATACACTGGTGCTCCTTCTTAATTTTTTCTTTTCTTAAATCCCCCCCCCCCCCCCCCCCCCCCTGCACAGAAGCATAACTCCACCGACAGCCAAACCTCTCAGAGCCTTCACACACCGTGACCTTCCAAACATCCATACTTCCATCCATCCAAAACGTGAGACAGAGACAGCAATGGGTCTGGTGCACCAACCTCCATGGAGGAGGCGTAGAAGTGAGAAGTAGAGGGGAGCAGGAGAGCTGAAGGGGTGGGGGTTGTCACTCGGTGAGCAGCTGCTGGAGGAGGCTCTTCTGCTGGGCCTGGTTGTTCTGGGAGCCCTGCGGTCCAGGGCCCTTCTGGGAGGCCGCAGCTCCGATTGACCCCTGGTTCAGGTACGAGTCGCTGCCAACCAGGTTCACTGTGCACTGGACGTCTGCGAACACCTGAACCTGCTGCACCTACAGACACAGGAGCGACAATTCATCCCAGATTTGAGAGTTTAAAACTCTGCTGGCAATATGCTCAGTAGATATTTGCTTGTTTTGTATTGTAATAACATTTGTGATTTACGCTCCCAATAGCAAAGTATAGGTTGAACATGAAATTGGGATTTCAAGTGAAAAATGTAAATGAGCAAAACACAGCACATTACGTATGATTTCCCTCTGAGGTCAAATTTAGGACAAGCAACAGATGCCACCATGATGATGTCATTTCCAACATGCCATAGAGCAGTAGAAGGATAAAATAATAATACAAAGGTGGACTGTGTTCATACTTGTCCTGGAAGTTTAAAGTCACTAACCTGCTGGTCGCTGCACACTGAACCTACGTTGCTGAGGTTACTGTTGCTCATGCCAACCGGCTGCCCCATGGGAGGTAATGAGCTGACACCACCTGAGCCTCCGGCCATGGAGACAGTGATGCTCATGTTGTTGTAAACCCCCTGCTGGCCAAAGGCCTGCCCTGCACTCTGTTCTGACTGACTGAACAGGCTACAGCATAGAAACAATCAGAGGAGACAGCATGTTACAGTGTAGGCATGTGAAAGGGTAAATATACAAATGTTACAAACAGATTTTCAACAAATGTAATGTTTTTTATAAAGTTTACAACTGCTCCCTAACCTGTTGCTGCCAATGCCTGTCTGTTGCCAGCTCTTCATGTCTGGTGACTGGTAGCCAGGAGGTGGGGCTTGCTGAAGCAGAGGAGTCTGGGAGGTGGAGTTTTGAGGTGACAACAATGGGCTGGTGGGCCTCATCTCAGGAGGGAAAGATGGGTCTTGCTGGACTACAGCTTTGAAAGAGGGAAAAATAAAAAAGCTTGGTCAGTTAGAACAAATTACTTTTAATTTTTTGATCATGTTATGGCAAAAAGTCTAATGGGGGACCATAGAAATATATAATTGGTAACTTGGGTTTATTTTTTAGTAAAATTTCATTGCATCTTTGATCTGCTTTTTGTCCTTATTGCTGTGCAGTTTTGACCAAGATGTGGTTTTACATTGCACCTTCTCTTGTCACTCAAACCAATCAGGTCTTTCCCCTTGGGTTTTCTCTTGATGAATTATTGGGTTTAAGGTGTCCTAGTTCATCCTATATTTACAACATTAATTTTATATTACTAAGTGAAACAACGAAATCACCGGGCATTTTTACAACTGTGAGTCTGAATGCTTTCAATAACTTAAAGTATAATAATCTACAATCCACAGAACAAGTACAAAACAAAGATTTTGATTTTAAATATAAAAACGTAGTGAAATATTAGTCGCGTCATTCAAGAAACAATTTGATTTTACTTGACTCTCCTTGAACTCACCAGACCCTCCAAATTGCTGAAACAGGCCCTGCTGCATTGAGGAGTTCACGGTGCTGCTGAACTGACTCTGCATGTCGCCCATCAGCGTCTGGTTATTCAGGGGAACTCTGACCGACAGTTTGTTGTCCAGAGGGCCCCCGGTCATGGGGCTGAAGTGACTTGGTGAGGTAGGGGGTTTTCCTGTCATTGGGTTGTACCCTTGTGGGAAGTTGAACTGCTGCTGCTGCTGCTGTTGAGGCGTTGTTGGGGGACCTTTTGGGACCCTGGCAGTTCCAATGGCCCCTACGGCCCCAGTCGGAGCACCTGCTATGTTCTGTCTCATCAGCATGACCTTCTGCTGGAAAAGCTGGCGCTGGCGGTGCTGGATGCTGTAGAGTTCCCTTTGACGCTGGGCCAGCATCTGGGCATTCAGCGGAGGCTGCTGAAAGATACAACGTAAAAGAGCTTCTTACTGAGAACTTAGTCTCTATTTTCAAAGTAAATATTCAATGCACCATGACATTCATTAGGCCAAAAGACTGTTGAAAGTTGTGGAATGCTCCAAAAACATCTGTTTGGAACATTGCACAGGTAAAGAGGTTCATTCGTAACAGGTGATAGTATCATGATTGAGTTCCATCCTCGAAAGGCTCAGCTGTTCACAAACAAGGATTGGGCGAGGTTCACCACTTTGTGTAACACATGGTTGTATTAAGGAGATTACTAAATGGACTCTGGACACTTTGAAAAACTGTTGCCAGTAAACAGATTTCATTTGCTAATGATTGCATTATGTTTTTATTTACATTTTAGACAATGTCCCAACATTTTTGGAAACAGGATTGTAACACTAGCTATTGTTACCTTTACACTGATTACTTTCCCCTTCTAATTGCACCTGCATCAACTGATTTTTGGCCACTTACAGCTTGGCGAAACAAGCTGTAAATGCAACATTGACATGTTGTTGATATGGTGATTTGTTAGCTGTTAGCTGCACATTCAGCAGATCAGGAGCAACATTGGCATATGGAGTCGTGTTTCTGGTCAACTGATAAATTTAATAAAAATTTAATTTAATAAAAAGTCCAATAGTCACTCTCTTAATTTGGTTTTCATCACTACTGTCTCCTGAGGGAAATATCTGGCACTTGAGTATGTTCACAAGCTAATGGCTATGCTTTGTGTGTGAGAGTGAACCAAAACATTAAAGTTGCAGGCTGTAAAACCAAACAGACCCTGGATGATTTAAAATGAGATGAAAGATGCTGAGGGGAGAGAGATGATCATTATTTTTTATAGGTATTTGATCTATTGTGAATACAGAAATATTGATTAAGGCAGCTATAAGTGTATATTTCATTAAAGTAGTTGAATATCTGTAAACAAATTATTCTGGTAACCTCTCAGATTCTGTAGAAAAACAGCAGTTGGTGGTCAGGGTAAGCCCATCATCATTTGCTGTCACTGTGACTCACTTGTGTGGGTATCTGAGGTTGTTGAACCCCCTGACGAATCCCAATGTTCACATGCTGGGCTCCTCCTGGAAACTGATTCATGCCTGCCATCCTGTTCTGGAGCTGAGCCAGAGGGACAGAGAAAGAGAAAAAAAGGGGAAATGAGCAGAAGTCAGAAAGGTGCAAAGGACGAGAGGATGGTAACAGAGTGAAAGGAAGGCAGGATTTAATAAGACAAAAAAATGAGATATGTAAAAAAAACATATAAAAAGATTGACAACGGGGGAGAGGAGTTGAATATTAATGATGGAGTGGAGGGTTCTTTAAGAGCATTTCAATTAATATTTAAAAAATGATCATGTATTTTGAAAAAGTAGGATTCAGACTAAGAAAGCTACAAGTCAACATCCTCCATCCCAAATGGAAAATAGTCCTAATAACAGGAAATAAAGTCAAACCACCGTCTCTGTGTCCTCACCTGCTGTGGGCCCTGCAGCCTCTGCTGCAGCTGCAGGCGCAGTTGGTTGGGTGACAGCCTGAGCTGAGTGCCCATCCCCTGTGGTCGTGTCACTCCTGGCCTCAGCCCCATACCTGTTGTCCCACCAGGGAATGCCCCTCGGGGGGCTCCAAACACCAGACCTTGTGGCCCCACTGTGGCCAGCTCTGGAGGAAACTGAGTTTGTGAAGCTGGTGTAAATTGGGAAGGGTAGGTGGGGAGTTTAGGGTCGGTGGACACTGGGCTGGCAGTGGGTTGCTGGGTTGAGAAGTTCTGGCCCAAAGGGTCAAAACAGCCACCCTGGGAAGAGGCAGACAAAAAACAGGACATTAATGGTGTGTTTCTTTATTATGAACATCTCATAGCCAACCCTTTGCTACATTCAGAATGGTGAATTTTTGTTTTGGACATGTTGATGACTGACTGACAGTCCTCTCCCTCCTTGGCATCACCCTATTTGTTACAATGAAGAAAATGAAGCACAAGAGCCAGTGACAGCCATTCAACAAGCTGTACTCTGAAGCTAAATTAACTTTGAAAGTATGTGGAACTGGAGTGAAGTTGGGGATTAGTTTAAAAAAAACGAAACACCTCTCGTTATTCTTTGAAATTAGGGTTTTTTAAAATACCAAATCCAGCTTGGTGGCGCAAATACTCAGCACAGACCAACAGAGGATACCAACAATTCAACTAAGCAACTGCTTCGTCTGTTTGTTGACTGTTCTTAAAATGACAAATGTAGAACCTTTACAAACTGCACATATGCTCAGTATTCTCTTTATAAACCAGTGCACATCCACTACCCAGCTCTCTCAAGTAGTACACACTTACCTGAACTAGTTTGTCAATACCCAGGGCCTTATCCAGCTCAGCCAGTTCACTCTCATCAGTCCCACTGAGGAAGGAGACGAGCTGCTCTAACAGAGCTTTCTCATCATTACGGCCTTCGGGTGTGGTCGGAGGGCCCAACACTTCATCCAGCGTGCAGGGCACACACTGCCTGCTCACACAGAGAAACACAGGTTCATATGTTTTAAATCAACATTTTTTTTTTTTTAAAGCATTTTTCTTCCACAACTTCAGAAAATAATATTACAGTTAAATGACAATAAACTGGGACTATGGTAATACTTACTCTTGTGGGGATGCCAAGGGAGCTTGTAAAGGGGTTCCACGACCACCATCAAAGGACAAGGTGTCAGACAGCGCCAGAGGCTGGAACTGGGACTCTCCCAAATCCATCTTGGTTAGGCCTGAAAAAGATTTTAACAGTTTTAAAGGAAGACAAGAACTACCACCCTGTGGTTGTATGTCTCTGGACCCACATAATACATGTAGTGACTGATAGAGAGCTTGGTCACATGGTGCAACGACAATCACCTGAAGCTCAATATCAGCAGAATCAAAGAGCTTGTGGTGGACTACACTGCTTCAAATATGGATGTTGCTGCAAAGAAGCTACAAATTCCAAAACATGGATGCTTCACACACATCCTCAAACTGGCAGAACAGAAGATCTATACAGTCATCACAGTTTCAAGGTGGACACCAAAGATTAGTGTCGCCAATTCAGTATCTGACCAAATGTGAAATATGGTCACAATCTCCTCTTCCGTTTCTGAGTTATGGTGTTGAATAATGGCCAGAAAAGCATTTTTATGATTTCACAGTGTAGTTGACCTTTGGGATATAAAACATCATCACTCAATCATTTTTTTCTATTAGACATTTGTGTGAAATGTCTTCATAATTAGCATATTGTTATGGCTAAAATCGTGATGATGATGTGAGGTCACAGTGACCTTGAACTTTAACAACCAAAATCTTATTAGTCGATCTTTAAGTCTAAGTGGACATTTGTGTCATATAGACAAAAAGACGCATGGACAACCCAAAAACATAATACCTTACACCAGCGCTGAGGCATAAAAACATACAATTAACACCCCATTAAAAATCTATAACGCTGATTTTGAAATCAGAGTAGTTAACAATTAGAATTAAATTCTATAAAATTCACGTACAATATGTAGCACCTTGCATTATTTTAACAGTAACTTCCTGCTTTTGGTGCCAAATGTTCACCCTGCTTCAATGATGTAGCCTAGTGCTGCTCTCTTCTACAGTATAGTGCAAAGCTATATCACTTGTGAGGTCATATATGTAACTGAATGCAGTCTGACCATACCCAGTGGTGATGTTGAGTGTGGTCATTTATGTAGGAGTACTGAAACTTCAACCAATAGAGGTCAGCTCAACAATGGTTGACTGCTATTGACGAGTTACTTACAAACAAGGTTGTCATCTTTAAGGACATTTCTAGGACTTTTTCAATGAACTGCAACACTTTGACTGTATTATATTTTCTTGTGTACCAGTGCTTGAACTGAATGGATTGATAACATCTGCCTCTGGAAAGGGGCTGTTGTCTTTGGGGGTCTGGAAGGGGTCTCCCTGTCCCTGGGCCTGCGCCTGGCTTGGAGTGGGGGGACTGCAGAAATCAAAGGATGACTGACTTTGGACGCTGCAGCCAGAGGTCGGACAGACGTCATTCAGCCCTGGGAAACAAACAGAAGAAAATGAGAAAATGGTGCAAAAACCTTTGGTGTTTAAAACTGATGCACTTCCTCACACTTTGAGATTATTAAATAAATTTTATATTGAGTACTGTTCTGCAGTGTTGCAGAAAAGCGATGTATTGTAGTTCCAAGTGTGGTCTGTTGGTACTGCAATACATCCTTCTAGCCACTAGGGGGCATACATGTTAACAATGTGTAGGTAAACGAATAAATAAATATATTGACCAACTGCTGCTGCTACTAGTGTTGCACGGTGCTGTCGTGCACAACACTGTCAGCTGGCCTGTGTCGCCAGCATAAAACTAACTTAATATGGCAAGTGCTGCTGCAGG
>JBBPCS010000238.1:11680964-11695447 GCA_037974645.1 Hollardia meadi
CACACACACACACACACACACACACACACACACACACACACACACACACACACACACGCACACACACGCACGCACACACAGGGCAAGAGAAGGAGACAAAAAAAGGGTTTAGACTTTGGTCTCATCTCTTGTTTGTTTTCCTTTCCCAAATGTATCCAGGCTTCAAGAACTCCCCCAAAAGGGCCAAATGATAGTTTTCAATTAAGGTAATTTCAGTGTAGGGGTAATCCAATATTGGTCTATCTTCCCTTTATCCCATTAACTACATGCATGTATTTTATATCCAAGGAGGAATGACAATGGCTGACCTACATGAGGAAAAGCTAATTTTTCTGACAGACAACTGGGAAAGAAGATTTGATGCTTCATCCCACCACGCCGCTTAACTTTGGTTTGGATTTACTGGATCCACATCCATGTAATAAAATTCCACGTTTTTACCATATGTGACCAACCAAATTTAGAACACAGGATTTTGATATCAACTGACTGTCCATCGTTGCAGGTCAATTCCAGACTTTTAGACTTTAAGGTAGACCAAGATGTGGGGACAGTTTGCTAGTACTGCCATGGATTTGAAAAATTTGTCAATTAATCTATTTCTCAATTGACAAAAAATTAAAATCAAATTGAATGAATTGTATTGAAATTAATTGATTTTGATCGTTTTAAGTAAGATTTTAAGTAATATTTCAAGCAAAAAGCTCAACATTTGATGGTTATAAGTGATGCTTTGCTGCTTTTTCTTTTACAATAGTATATTAAGAATGTCTTTTTGTTTTGGTATGTTGGTCGATCAAAAGTAAAACAATCTAAAAAAGGTCACCTTGGGCTCAAGCAAATTGTGGATGACATTTTCACTATTTTCTGACGTCACATAAATTAAACAATCAATCGATTTGTTGATATTGATTGATATTTGCAGCCACAGGCTGTCTGATCCATCTGCTTGCCTTTACAATCTTTCCTGTGCTTTTCACTAGATATACAGTATCTGCATATATAAAGTACACTAACTTTAACACTAACAAAGCTGGCAGAGAGTGTGTCAATGATTTCTGAACAATCAATAGTGGCTACTCACCCTCATGCAGCAGCTTCTTGGCGTGGGAGGGCTCTTTGCCCTGCGGCTGAAAGAAAGCATAGATGCACTTCCTGACCAGGTCCTCCCAGCCAGGCCGGCCCGTCGCTCGCAAAGCACTCGTTTCTATGGAGATGATCTTCCCTGGAGTGGAGCACCCCCCACACACAACCAAACAAGATCAGTCTACACAGATTTCAACATCTGCAGCAGCCTCCACACATTCAGAAGTCACACGGTGACCCACCAATCTTTTTCAACTTGGAATATTTCCTAAAATTCTCTCCAATTCGTTTGTTGCTCAAAAAAAAAATTAAGGGCTGTCAGTCCAGCACTAAAATCATATCAATATAACAAATACAATAAATGGGTAAAGCATATTAAAGTAATGAAACCCAACAACATACCCATAGCAAAGTTTCTCTGTCAGTAATGATGTGAAGTACAGCTCTAAATATTAGGGATGGGCATTTTAAGTAAATTTCCATATTTGAGTACTTGCATTAAATAATTATAGAATACTCGAGTACTTGCGCATTAACACACAATCAAAAATGCGGGGTGGGGGTTAGGGTTAACCTATCTTTCTGCACTGTGCAGAGTATGGAGATCAGTAAATTATATTTTATATCTAAACTGTAAACAGCTGTTAACTGTATTGGTGAAGTTTGCAGCGTTTGTGAGGCAGTGTGAATGCAGTGAGGAGTGTGGCATTGAGTGAAGCAGAGCAGAGAGAAGCAGCAAGTTGTCAGTAGCAGTAAATGTACGGTGCAGGTTACAGTTTTTCAGTAAATAAAGGCTGCAGCTTCTCAAGACCAAAGTGAAACTCCCGTATGTTGTTTCCCAACTGCTGGAAAGGTGAAGGAAGTTAGTCCTGAAGCAAGAATCGACTTCGCCCAGGAGGAAAAGAAACATTTCCCCTGCTCCCCGACTACGGTCTGGAAACTGTAGCATGTTAGGGGGAGGTGGGCGGAGTTTCCCATCATGACCTGAGACAATGTGTTTAGGGGCATAAGCTATGAAGTAAACTGTGTTCTGAATCACCACAGATGTTATCTGGTACACAGTCATTAGTGTTGCTGTTCTTTACACTCATTCTACAATGTTCCTAGTAGCTTACAGTTGCTGTTGTGCAAATGGCATTTATGAACCATTAGGGAAGTTAAGTGCTTGAGTACTCATGCGCATCCTGACTAAATATTCCATCGAATTGCAGCAATTGAATGACTTTTGTGAATCCTGACTATGATATTATACTTGTTTGTTTGTTTGTGTGTTACCTGTCGGGTCCTGCCTCGTGATGAAAGACTCGGTGCTGAAAGGCTGAGTGCGAGGTATCCGACAGGCAATACAGATCAGGCAGCTCTGCAGGTCTGAAGAAAAAAAGGACACAAGTGGTAAGGTTTGTATGTGTGTCTTTGTGTGTGCCTGGTTGTGTAAGCAAAAGAAAAAAGAGTTAAGGGGACAAAGGGAGAAAAAAGATAAAGAATCATGCCATATGGGTTAACACTGCTAATTTACACAAGACACAAAATTTGTATTTTTTCGAATATCCCTTTCAGATAGCAGAAAATATATGACAACCTGTCAAAACCTGAGCTGGCAATCATAAATGTGATGCAAACAACAGATGCTGGGATACAAAAACAGGAAGTAGTAGGATACTGTGAGCACATTTCTACAGTCCACAAGGGCCAGTTTTCAATCCAAATAACTAAAAATAGCAGAGCTCAACAGCAATAAAATATGTCATACAATTTTATCAAGGCCACTGCAAGAACTACCACAAAAAAAATATGAGATGTCCAACAAGAATCTGGTCATAACCTTGTTTTAAACTTTCATTGCCAAATTCTTTTCTTAAATTGGATTAATTCATGACATAGCCCACTTTAACTGTATACAGAAAAAATAGAAGAATAAGCACCCATGAAGATCTGAAAATAAATGAAGAGGCAGGCTGCTTGTGGCTTTTACATGGCTATGTAAAATTTTGTGCTATAAATATACAGTAAATCAAAACAAAACAGCTAAAACTTTTCTATATTAAAATATTCCCTCTACTCAGCATGGCAGAGGGAACCAAAGTGAAACCATGTCAATGAGATGTGTGGAACATTTTGAACAAACATCTTGAACTGTGATTAATTTCATTTTCATTAAAAACACATTTTTAAAATTCTAAATGATATATTATAGATAAAAGAAGAGGGGCAAAATTTATATTCCATATTCTATTTTCTTTTTCCCACAGTAATTGAGACCTGGAAATGACTAAAATCAAATTCCATACTTCTCCATAGTGTATAGGGACCCTGGTGTATTTGTGTTTACATGTACCCTCTCCCTCCTCCTGCATGCTCCGTGGTTGGGACACAGTGAAACACTGCATGATCTCATATTGCTGCCGAGCCTCCGGATTTTCTGAGTCCACCTCATCCGGTGGCCTCTTCAGCATGCGACAGTTAAAGGTGTGGCTGTTCCTTCTGCCAGGTTCCTGTGGCCACGGCACACCATTTACTGGACAGAGAAGAAAGTAAACACCAACCTTAGTATTGACGTGTAAAAGTACGATCATTACAATTATTAAGACGAAAGATGATCATGGTCAACATTACTGACATCATTATTTAAACCAGACATAAATTAAACCAGCGTTGCTTCTTTGTTACTTGTGCTATATTATTTTTTTCCCTTGATTTAAGAGCACTAAACTTCACACAAGAGCAGTCCTGGGGTATGTATCACCAAATTTGCAATTTGCAACATGAGATCATTTACCTCTCTTCATTCATTTTGAGCTCATCACTAATAAAAGCAAACAACATACTTGCAATCCATGCGTGTGCTTGTGAAAGCCCCGTAGGTCTCACAAATTAATATGGCATTTGTGAGAGACAATAGATTGTGAAATGTGACGCCGCCACTATTTGCGGTCTGTGCCTTTATAAGGCTCAAAAATTGCTTTTGTGAAAACGGGCATCTTAACTGTAAAGTGTATATATATCTGTGCCATAGAGCTCAGTTTAACATGCTTCCTGTCAAATCTCCTCTTGTCTCAGTTCAAATGTTGTTGTCTTTTTTTGTTTTAAGGTTGCTTGAAGATATCAATCATAATGATGGGTAATTTAAAATAATCACTTCTGGCTCAAAATTAATGCAGCAGAGATTTGAAGTTGCTTCACGCCACATTATGAAGCATTAGCTCAAGTTCTTGTTGTCATATGATCAACAAGGTTCGCGATGAAACTGATTTTGTCCATTTTCCTCATTTTGCCGAACTGTGGTCATATTCCTAAAAATAAAGCACTATGAAATTACAAACTGGAAGACGCTCCTGTAACAATAATCTGTTTGTTTCAGTGAGATGGCAAAAAAGTAATTTGTTTTAGTATCTCTCAAGTTTTGAGGATCTGCATTTCCAAGGAGAAAAGAGAGCTGTTGTGATTGGCACAAAATTAAAAGGGATTACAAGATCAAGATGATGATCAAGAAAATCCAACTGTTCAACCGTTTATATATTTTGGGCTTATACGACACCCCTCAGGCCCCCCATCGTCTTCATTATAATCTCTTCTCAAGGTTGTAGCTAAATATTAAAGTAACATTAATGCAAAAAGTCATTGTTTCAAATCCTCCCTCGCGCCTCAAACTCACCCACACATGATCTCTACTCTCTTCATTGTTTCCTCCCTCTTCTAGCACATCCTGCAGCTTTGTCTAGAGCACTTTAAACTGTGTTCATTTAAAATGCCCATAGTTTGTCATTCTACCTTTCTTCACAGCTCCCCAAATTTGCTTTAGCAACAGCATTTCCCATCAGTAAATCCAGTTAATTATCTCTATTAAGGACTGTATACTGACTTTTCAGCCAAAACCCATCTCCTGACTTTTACTGCCTTCTTAATGGGTTTCACTGGCATGGAAACTGCCACATTTGAAGAAACTGAAAATGCGATTAATAAATATCTTTTAAAAAATAATAACCACTGGCACACCACAGGAGATGCACGTTGCACAGTCTCACTCACCCAGGCTTTTGGGCAGCAAATTGCGAACAAATTCATTGTGGTCTCCCACATGAAGGATGCTGTAGACACTTGAAGTCATCAGCTCCTCCTGGGTGTATCCAAGGTAACTCGTCACGTTCACGGAAACAAAGACAATGCGGCCCTCCCGGTTGACGACGAAGAAAAAACCATCAAGGGCCTAAAAGAGCCGGATGAGGAGCAAGAAGAGTGTGTGTTGAGCTAAAGTAAAAATTCCATCAGTGGTGGTGAAGAAGATGTGTGTGTTGTTCACCTCTAGCAGCATGGGCCCCAGTGCCTCTTTCTCCACTAGCCCCTGGCTACTGGAGGAGATGTCGCTCTTCTGCACCTCATCATCTGGAGACAGAAGAGCTGCTTTTTCTGTCCAAAGGAGACGAACATGTATCAGAAATCTGATTATACAGACAAAGACCTGTCCTCTCTTTGTCTTGCAAAATAAATGCCATTCATAACATGTATATACAGGCACCTGTAAGTCATCTAGAAACTTTAAGACCTGGTCCCTAAAGCTATCCATAAGTAAACTTTGCATTCCAAGTATGCAGTTCTCATTATACATCCATGATGTGTGTGTGTGCGTGCGTGTGGATTTCCTCACCCTGCTCAAGCCGTTTCATCTGCTGTATTTGGTCCACAGTGCTCTTGAGGATGTGGCACTTGTCAGGCTTGACACTGAGACTGGCAATGTCACCCATGTTGGATGACAGCAGCTCAGCCAGCTCCTCGATGTAGCGGCACTCCAGCTCCCGTCTCCGCTTCTCCAGACTGCAGGAAGAAAGAAAACAAAACGGATGTGTAGACAGCCATGAGTTTCAAACATCGAGATGTGATTCCAAATATTAAGGATGCAACTTATTATTTTTTTTCCAATATCAACTATCTGCTTTTTATTTTTCTCAATTAATCAATTACTCCTTTGGTCTATAAAACATCAGAGAACTTTTAAAATATTACATTTTTTAAAAATGTCATATTTTCTTAGGTCCCAACGTGATGTCAGATTACTTATTTTGTTCACCCAACAGTCCTAAAACCAAAGATATTCATTGTACTATAATTTAAGACAAAGAGCGCATCTTCACATCTGAGAAGCTGGAAACTTCAAATGTTTGGCAATTTTACTCAAAATTGATTGATACAAATAATTGATTGTTAAAATAACTGCAGATTAGTTTACCATCAAGCAATCTTTTCAGCTATTTTAACCTGCTATTGCTGCTTACCAATCTGGCACATTATAAAAGTAATGTTCTAATAATGTCAAACTGTTGTGTTGTTTTTCTGAGAGTGACGAACAAAGAGGAAGCAATAAGAGAAAATAGGAAGGTGGTGAGAGAGCAGAGGATGTGTTGAGACAAGAAGAAACTTTAAAAATTATTGTGATCCTGCTGAGAAAAACACAAGGAGGCAGGGGGAAATCCTCAAGAGGAAGACAATGGAAGGAGATGGAGGTAAAGGTGGAGAGAGAGTGGTGCAGTATCATTAATAGAGATGAAACAACTGGTAATTACATGTATATAGGCAACTATTTTTGATGAATCTTTCTGACATTTTTCAATCTGACATTTTTAAGGGAGAAATAACAGAATTTTACTGATTCCACCTTCTTAAAAGTGAATGTTTCTTAGTTTCTATAAGAGTAAACTGAATATCTTTTGGACTGCTGGTCGTATAGCTCGATCAATACTGGTCTTTAGAGGCCAATACTGATATTTCAGTTTAAAACTAGAATCACTGCCTTGCGGTTATATGCCTCTGCACGCCAGTCAAGTTGCAGTTTACATCCATGTCTGTCCAGACTCATAAGGCATAAAAAGGATGAAGTGGACTAACTGACTTTCAAACTACATAGATAATGAAAGAACTTTTTATGGCATTCATTCTCTATATGTATTTCTTTGTGTTTTACAAAGGGTTTAATCTGAGCCAGGACATTCATCAATAACATTCATATTATATCCATACAGGGTGAGTAATATATAGCTGTTAAAATATATATATACAGTATATATATATATATATACACCGTGTATTTTGTAAACAAACTGGTGTGGAATTGGTACTTGGTTTCTGCCTATACAGAAAGTTCAGGGATTAATTGACATTAAATGTAGTTTACAACTGACATTTATGTCGATCAAAAAAACAGGTGGTTTAAATTGTTAGTGTCACATTAGAAAAAGTAACAACACAATGTGGTTTCACACCCAGCTGCCTGAAGTTTGATTCCATAATATGTAGACATGAAAGTCGCCTTTTATTAGAAAGTCAAACACTCACAAAACATTATTCACAAATATTCGCAAAATATTTGAGAAGCAACTTCACTTTGCCTTTATTGGGCTCTGTGCACAGCCTTGAGCTTAACTTTTGTCCTCCAGCTTCAATAACATACTTCCAACCTGACGAGTTACAGCAAGGTATGTGGTAAACATGAAAAAAGGAATGTGCGTATATGTGAGTAAGTGTGTGTGAGACGACAACAGCAAAAGTAGGTCAGTGCGTTGGCCAGCCAGAACACACAGGCGTGGTGATCGAGGGAGGGAGGGGTGAGGAGGGGGAGGATGCACGCTGCTATGAGAATGCGCAGGTCAGTGGCTGTGACTATGTAGCTGTAGTTGTAGCTCTTACATCAGCACATTCAAAAGGCCTCAGATGCTCCACTCTGCTCAAAGTACCAGTGAGTGCTATGCTGTCATGCGCCACAGGTTTCCCAAACTTTCAGTGTCACTCATCAAACAACTCTTATGCTCTGCAGAAGGAGTAAGTGGCTAAGGCCAACTTACTAAATCCATATTTAGATCCACAAAATTAGCCATTGTTTACATTGTTTCACTGTGTTTTAAAGTTTCATTCAACAATCTGCAATCAAATAGTGAATAATGCTCAAGATGATGCATTTAAGTTTTTTGTCCTACCAGTGGTGGAAAAAATATTTGCATTTACAATAACAACAAGAACAACAACAATAAAGCAGAAAAATAGGACACTCAGGAAGAAAACATAACAGTCAGACCAAACAGAAACAAGACCAGATTAAAGGAACAGTTCACCCAAAAATAAAAATTCAGTCATTATCTGCTCACCCCTTTGCCGATGAAAAGTCGTGTGAAGTTTCTTAGTTCACAAAACATTTCTGGAGCTTCACAGCAAAACAGTGTTGCAACATTCCCCTAAACAACTGAAGAGGCTGGGGACTTGTTTTAAAATGTAAATAAAAACAACTGAAAATAAACATAAAATGGCTCCATACTGCTTATCCAGCATAATCAATCCCAAATTGATTTGAAATGACGTTATTCACACCTTTTTAAGACAAAATTCCCCTTCAGTCGTGTGTGCAATTATTTTAGCTTGCAGCTAAAGTGACGACTTCAGCTTAAAAAGGGTGCAAATAACATCTTTTCAAATCAATTTGGGATTTTTTTTTTCCCTATTATGTTTTTTTTCTGTAGGAAAATATTGCATTGTTTTGTTTAAGTTAAACAAGAAGACAATGTTTGAAGAATTTCCATCAAGGTGTCCCTGACATATGGCATTCAGAAGAATGGGGCAGACGGACGGACGGACAACCCGAAAACATAATTCCTCCGGCCATGGCTCCATGGAGGAGGTTAATTGTTGAAATAATATATTACTGAAACAAGCCGTAGCTGCAGCCCTACAAGTAATAGTTAAACAATGAATAATCTGAATAAGTAACCAGTACCTAGGTTATCAAATAAATGTAGTGGAGTAAAAAGTACAAAATTTACCTCCAAAATGTAGTGGAGTAGAAGAATTTTTACTGCAAATATCGGTTCCAAATATTGGTTTCCTTGATTACTAATAATCAGCATCGGCACTGAAAAAAACATATCAGTCCAATCCTTCTTTTTTTATGTTAGAAGGAACAACACAATTTTGTTGTTAAGCCCTGCAACAAAAAATGACCAAGCATGTTGATCAACTGCAGGAGCAGAAACTCAGTTTTTACACCCCAATTTTTGGCAATGCTGTTTGGTATGTTGTGTTAAATTCATGTTAAAGTTTCTATAGCACCTTTTTGCCTGATAATATACTAATGTAATGTTTAAAATGTCACAAATAAAACATAGTCTTTACCTTTGCCCTGATGTGTCGCATGGTGAGCCCTTCCTCTTGCGTGGCTCTGGCGTGGCAGGGTCCAGGGGGTTTTCCCCTACTGCACTCATTTTCAGCTTTAACTGACCTGTAGAGGAGGAACACATGGTAAGGCAGGGAAAGGTCACTAACAAAATCTGTGCAACAATTAAATCCCACAGCACAATTTTTCAGTCTGATCTTCTTTTTTTTTTTATTTCTCCAGAAAATTGAGAACACAAGTAGCTACTGGAACTGTCAACAACAAATTCAAGGAATACTCATTAATTATTCTTTGGATACCTGCAGGAGGCACATACAGCAATTATAATTGCATTTTATTATACGGCATAACAACAGCGGTGAGGTGCACAAAATTGCTCATATGAACTTCAGTTTGTGGCCACAGTTCAGTATCTCAAAATGAATGACACAAACATTTGCATATGGGCCACACTTTAACAAAAATACTGTGTTAGAAAAAAAACACAAAAGTATGTGAAAAGTAAAATGAAAGTAAAGATATAAAAATGATTGTTCATTAGGACAATCTAGGAGTGGGTGATCTGGCAAAAAAAATATCCCAATCTGTTTAGTCACAATCATGATCTACAATCTAAACTTTTTTCCATTTTAAAGTGCTCTGTAGTCTATAGCCTGACTTGAAAAGGATATGTAGGTATTTCTCCATTTGCACCATTAAAATACAATATTGTATTTAAGATAGTTCTTTTTTACATCTCACGATGCAGTGTTTACGTCACCCAAGGAAGACCCATGTGAAGTACTTCATCCTATCAGCATAACCATCTCCTTGGCTACATCATTCTATTGGTATGTTAACAAAGCACAGATTGTCACTGTGGATGCCTTCAAGGTCAATCCCGATCTAAAATCGTGAGATCACCCACCCGTAATTCTTTTTAACTACAACTACATGTATAAGTACATTGGCAAAAATACATCAAGTTACAAGTTAGGGCATCACAGCACCTTAACTCATCTATAACAGGGGAGTGCATCTTAAAATTAGTATGACATGTATAATGTGTCGCCAGTGAAGCTGATTTATGATTTACATGAATCCACTGAAGGACTACTTGTGGCATTTATTTAGGTCTATTCATATTATTTATATTTTGCTTTGTATTGGGATAAAAGCAGATTCACAAAGTAACAACATACAGTAAATTCCAGTATGGTCTGTGCCATCAAAACAGCTCTACTGCTGGTGCTGAATCAATTCTGTAACACTGCAGTCTGTGGTAATATAGTTGTTGATTGCATTGTTTTGAAAAGCTTCTCTTATATTTTGTCTCATGTTTGTCCTGACATTCCCATTCAGTCGCCCTTAATGAACTCGTTTCTGTTCTTTATCTGCAAAGTCTACAGTCTGCATCATGAGGGGTAACCATGGCAACAGCAAAACGCAGCAACATTTAATGAGGCACACCATGTATAGAGGACAGCTAATAGGGTTCCTGCGAGCCAAATATTCAAGTTAAATCCTTTTAATAACATCAGAAACTGGACTTAAGACTAATTTATTAATGCAAACACACAAGACTAGAAAAAACAGCAAAGAATATGAATTTCTGTCATGCAAGCAAATAGCAAATTTAGCAAATTTGAGATACAGACAGGGTTTTTATTGTTTCATTACTAATCTGTTGTTTTGTCTGTTGACAAAAATGTTTGTAAAAGAATTTGAGAGACGAAAGTAACACATCATAACCAGGAGGCAAAAATTCACATGATGACAAAAAATGGACTCAAGTCTCTCAATCTGTAAAACCACATCTATGCTGTGGCATCTAAATAACATTCTGTAAACCATGGACATACAAAATATACACCAGTGAGAATATCAAGCTGCCATCGTCACAATTTAGGGTGCTGCCGCAGGGCCGTGCTGCTCACTGGACGCTAATCCTTCCTGACTAGCCTAATTTACATTTCACCTCAAATCACCCCTCTCCTCCTCTGCCCTCCTTGTGTTGCTGACACGCAGCACTTAAAAGAGATTCATCCGCCACAGTTACAAATGAAAACGCTGCTGCACATTAGCACTCAATGAAAATACAAATTGGCCTAGTTTCTGAGAGAGTTGGTTCAGTATGTCCTTAAATGACAGTGAAGAGAGAGAGAAGAGAGTTTAATGAACAGAGTTCATTAAACCATTTTTGTTTTGCATGTGTGTGTGGCAGGAATAACTGACCAATAACCTTTGGTACCGACATCAAATTAGTATTTTTTTTCAATAAGTTACTGAGTATAAACATGCACGCACAGTGGTGCAGCAACTAATGATTATTTTCATATTTCAATTAATCTCTGATTATTTTCTTGTTTAATCAATAAATTGTTTTGTGCATAGAATTTTAGAAAAACAATGTGAATAAAAATTTCCCGAAGCAAAAGTTGACATATTCAAATATCTTGCATTGTCTGACAAACTACATATCATATAAAAGCGCAATATTGGATTTTTGAGAATATCTAAAATGCCGATATTTTTCAACTAATTTTGTCCCACTGCCAATGCTGACACTGATATATACGAAGATTTATCAGTATCACAAGATCAAGTTTTGTCCTGTGGTGGAAATTAACATATCATTATGCCTACTCTTCCTGTGATGGAAACGATAAAATACAATGTTTTTCAAAATATCCACATTCATTGGGCAAAATAAGAAAGTCAACAGTTCATGTCGCATGCACATAAAGCATCACATTATAGGATATAGAATATAATATAATTGAGCACACAGAAACCAGCAAATGCATATGATAAATATAATTTGATTAAATGACTTTAGAAAAATAATAATAATAATAGATATATTTTCTGTTGATCATCTAATATTTTCAGCTCTAATGTGAGTGACAGCAATTGTAAACAGAGAGAGAGGCTCCATCTTTGCAGAATAACCTTGCCATCATAATGACGTTCATTTATGATGTTGTCATGTCCAAATGATGCCTGTGTATTTCTGGCAATAAGTTAACTGTGTCTTGATGGAAGGGTGAGCATAGACACAATCAGAGACGGGACCAATCCAATATTGGTATCAAGTTCCAATCCAGACATAAATCACTCATTGGATATTGAATGATCTCACCGATCCACTTACCGATCCAGATTCCACAGCCTGATGCTTCTATAGTCCCCTGGAGTTAATACCACTGGAGCAAGCATGCTTATGCTATATGCAGGGCTTGACATTAACGCTTGCCCATGGCAAGTAAACTTTGTGTTCGGGCAAATGAAAACAACTGCCTGTTGTGTTGCTGAAGCTTTACCTGCTGAGCTGCACGTGTGAATCTGTCTAACCACCAAGCATTGAACAGGACTGTTGAGAAAATTCTAACATACCGGACACTACAGATGTCAACAATGTTGTTTATAACATAACGTTACTAATGTTAAATATCTCTGCAGTACTACATGTGAGAGAAGTGTTTTGCCAAGAAAATAACGCCTGTGTCGTCTAGTGCTATCGTATCCCTTTCAGAAGCTTTGTATTTCAGCCATAAACTGCAGTGTCTTTTTGGGACAAATCTATACTGTGATTATTCATTCTGTGACATTAAACCTGCAATGCGGAACTTCTCCCTCTTCTGGCAGAAAGAGTAATTACAGAATGTCAACATGCTCAGACATACTTCTAGTTGCTGTAGCCCATGGCTGTAGCCTATGCAGTCACTGCAGCTGCCCCTTCCTTCTTCCTTCTGCTCTGGAAAACCAATCTCTGCTAAAACGCATCACTACCGCTATGCCAGCGCAGGAAAGTCGCCACTGACATAGGTTTAAAGGCTCCAGTATACTGTGAAATACAGAGAGATTTATCTGGCCGTGATCAGCCCAATCAGCATTGTGTGAACTCCTTTGGTAAGGACTTGACATTTGTTTATTTGAAAAGTCTCACACTCCAGGTGCAACTTTTTCCCCCCCTTTTTTAAACTTTATTAACAACACATTAATTCAATGTGGGACTTAACTGTCACAATCCCACAGTATCCCACGATGGTCAGAGGACCCCATCATACAGCTCCAAGGTTCCCTGGCAGGCACTAACATCTTTGATGGAGACGTGAATAACAGGGCACTATAATTATCTCCACCAAGGAGGTTATGTTTTCACCAGTGTCCGTTTGTTGGTTGGTTGGTTGGTTTGTTTGTCCCCAGGATTACGCAAAAACGACTGAATGGATTTCCAGGAAACTTGGATGGAAGGATGGGGCATGGTCCAAGGAAGAACACATTAAATTTTGGCACGGATCTGGGCAAAGGGGTGGACCCAGGAAAATCTCTTTCTTTAACATTACGAGACAGGGCATTTTTCCACATTTTCATTCATTTGCAAAAACATTCAGCGTTTACCTGCTGAGCAAAGTCCATTTAACACTGATGATTTCAATCTGGCTATTTTCCACAAATGCTACAGTAGAAACGACAGATCTGGATCCGCACCAAAATCTGTGAGGTTCGTTTGGACATATGTTTAAATCTATTGAAGAGACATAAAAACTGTTAGTACCTTACTGAACTTTCTAGCGCTATTTGTTACCATACAGCAGCCAGGAAAAAACTACCCCCCTATGAAAACACGTTTAAATCCGCTAGATCCAGATTTTTATTTGGATCTGCACTAAACTGTACACACTCATAGATACCAGCCCTCTAAATATGCCTTTAAAAAAACTAACTGTGTGTTCATTGTGAGAAAACATGCCTGACAATCTATTTTCCTATCCTGTGAAGCAAGGAGGGAAACCTGGCTGTGTGTATCATCGATAAGCTCATCAGCCGTGCACATAAAGCCATCAACAGCCATCATCATATTTCTGGACTTTTCTGTTTCCCTACGATTGTGACTATTAATTAATAACAGTTCTTCATACCCAGTAAGTGTTAATTAAGGCAACGTCTTCACGCTTGGCAGCCAGCTTTGCTTCCACATTCCAACAATGAGGTGCTATAAAAGGCAATATGAAGATCATACATGATGAACTAGGGATGCACCGAATGTACGGCAACCGAAATTAACCGAATAAGTGAAAAGACAATAATTTTTACAATACAATGACGTTTTTGGCTGGACCATATGTTCACAAAGTAAAGTACATTGGATCCGAACAGAATCTGATGTGACTCGTGTTTATTCCTCAAGAAGCTCCGCTCTGCCCCCGCCCCTCTGTCCGAAAGCTCCCCGGAGCTCAGCAGCTGTCTGAGGGCGAGCGGTGGC
>JBBPCS010000238.1:11695547-11728758 GCA_037974645.1 Hollardia meadi
GCGAGGCGAGAGTCCTACACTCGACTGACCATAATCCATATTTCGAAGTAGCTCCATACAGCTGACATGTTGAAGCTCGTTGCTGGCGCTTGTAATAACAGTAGTTATTTGCACTGCAAAACACTTCACACAAGACAACAAGGCCACTTCCTTTCCTCTTAGTGCTCAGTTTCCTTCTGACAATGGCAACAGTCTAAACATCACTGATGCAATAGATAGCAGCCTTTCTGCTGTACAATTATATAAATCAAACCAGTGTAAAAATGTTCAAAGCAGTTTGATATTGAGCCATAGACTAGACTGGACCGGTATACCAACTTTTACCAGTAGGTGTCACTAGTGACTCAGCTGCTCCAGAGTGGAACATGATGGGAACCCATGAATGATAATTTTAACAGTGCCACAACCCTATGTATAACCCTAATCCTACTTATAGCATACTTGTATATATTTTCAGATATGCGTGTTTCGGGAATGTTGGCGTCTCCTGCCCACTGACAACTGAACGCAACTCTACATCCTGTAATATTGCGTTACAGCCTTATTTTGTTTGATTTTATGTATTGTTACATGTTATGTACTATGTAATTTTATCTAATTTTTATTTTATTTTATTGTCAGACCCCAGGAAGAATAGCTACAGCTAATGGGGATCCTAATAAACTTAAACCCATCACAACAACTGTGACACATTGTATTTTCAATTGTCACACAAAACATTCAACTTAACTTATATTCTTCTAAAGTTTAACATCAAAATAATGAATAAAATAAGATTTCAGCCGAGTGCAGCTTGAGAAAAGACGGCAGTAGCTACATTTCAAGTGCGCATTGGAACCTTGCATGTCAGTAAGTTTCCACAACACGGTCCTGAAGATGTCACAGTAAAGGTTTCTGTCTTGAAACGGTAAACGGCTTTAAATTTGAACCGGATACAGGAAGTGCTGATTTGTATTTACAGAGTAATGCAGTAACTTTAACAAGACAACGGGAGCAAATAAAAAGGCGGCTTGGTACTGAAGTACAAGCTTGTAATGCAACGTTAGACGGCATAACCTGCAGCAACTCGTTACGGATGAGAGCTCTCTCTTGTGGATGTCTGTCAGATTAGTATAGCAGCACTGTGTTCACAGCTCTCTAGTAAACTCTACTAACACATCACAACAAGGAAGCAGCACCCTGTATCGCTGAGCTAAACGGCTATCTCAGGCCTCCTGTTTGGTAGCTGCATGCTGTTGCCTCTCTCCACCAACACTAATATGCCGGTTCAGTCAGGTCATATAAACTTAAACCAGTTTACACTCGTACACTGGACCAGACTGGGAAAACCGGAAACCTACCCAACCCTTGACTCCGGAGCAAGGCAAAGCCTTACACCCAGTGTTAACTAGCGTTAAAGTTTCTCATGATGACAAAGTTTAATGGCAGCACCTATACAGAATCTTTCAGGTAGCTTTTATTAAAAAGAAGTACAAGTAATTAACTGCTTAATTCAATGGTAAAAACTGACTTCGGCAAGTAGATGCCTGAGTCACTTGCTGTTGAACTCTGAGAACACATCAAAATGTTGAATTTGAAATATAATTTCCACTTAAATGAAATTAACAACACCAAGTTTGACACCAATGACACCATTTTAAGACTTTTCATTTTTTTTTAAACAATAATTTGAGAAAATAATTTTTTTTATTAAGATGGGTGTACCAAAGTCTAACACTAGGGATTGCACTTGACTCAGCAGCCACTCCCATTGAGCCAATAAATAGAAGTGTATCTGCACCATGATCCATCAGACGATATCATCTGATGGATTGTGGTGCAGCTACACTGCATATTTGTGAGAAATATACGATGAGACACATCATATATTTCTCACAACAACCATTCAACTTTACTTTTAAAGTTTAAAATCAAATAAAAATATTGAATATAAGACTTTGGCTCAGTGCAACTTGAGAAAAGATTACAGTAGCTACATTTCAAGAGCGTATGGAAACCTTGCAAGAAATGAGTTTCCAAAAAATGTTTCATAGTAAAAGCCTTGTTTAGAAATAAATTGTTTCTGTCCACTAACACGCTATAGGGATTTTAATTTAAAATGGATACAGGAAGTGTTGATGGGTATTAACAGTGTATTGCAGTAACTTTAACAGGGCAAACAGGAGTGGATCAAAATGAGGCTTTATACTGCAGTATTGTAGCATGTAACATAAGGTTAGACAGCATAACCTGCACCAACTCATTACTGATGAGAGTTCTCTCTTATGGATGTTGGTTGGAGTAGTATAGCAGCACTGTGTGCACATCTCTCACAAAAAGATATAGGGTAGTATATATATGAAATATAGGTATTCTGAAGTGCAGAAAAAACAAATATACAGGACACATTTAAGGGCTGACTACAACTAAAAAGTATCACATTACCCACCCATTTAAATCCCAGGGACATGGACAACTTTATGCTCCACTTCTTAAAATGTGTTTACACCACGATGTGTTCACTTCTCATCTAAGGTGAGATATCAACAACAGTTTAATTCTCTAGACGTTGTCCTCCTTGACACAGGCACACATGCAGTCACATTAGCAGAGGATAATGTACTTGAGAAAAAGCTCCATTTTCTCTTTATCACTTTCTCCATTTCTCAGTATCATCATTCTGGCAAACAAATTTTTCATCACAAACACCTACAAGAATCCACATAAGAAATTAAAAACTTGTGTGCCTGGCACATTCAGAAAAAATTGGGCCATTGGGGCTTGACTGTTAAGTCACTCACAACACGACAACAACCACTCTTCTTGCTGTTTTCTCGTTTGCCCTATAAATTTCTTGATGTACGTGGTCTTTCTGTTTCTCTCATTCTTTGCCTTTACCTTTCTCCTTTCCTCCCAACCCTCAAAAATTCTCACAGTCTGCTGCACAAGCCTTTTTTTTCCCGGGTGAAAATGTAGGCCATTGCTTTGACAGCAGAAAGGCAGTGAGGAGTCGAAGCAGCGCCTCTTTTCTCTTCTTTCCTGCATTCTGCTCGCTCACAGCAGCTGAAGACAGTACGCATGTATGTGTGTGTGAGAGCCAGAGTCGAGGGACAAACAACAGCATACAGCAGCCCATGCTGCACAGACTTCACCATAAACCGATCTGTTTTAGCTTTGCAGAAACGTGGGCTCTTGCACGTCCCATTGCATATTATCAAAGATCAGAATACTTTGGAAAACAATTTATTTTATCTACTCTCTGATAGCACTGATGTGCCAGGACTACGTAAACCAAGGCCGGCACACTGCATGCTGAAACTAGGCCAGAATTGTAGACGTCACACCTTGATTATATAAAAGTTGCATTAGAAGAGATAGTTTTCCTTTATATCCCTTAAGTAAACAAACAAGAAACCACAAGTTGTGGGTTGATGAAATTTAAGCTGTCTTTTTTTTGCTTTTTGCCACAACTGCCAAAAAAATTCCATTCAACCATCGCTAATCTCTAAAATAAATACATACTATTCTAAAACTTATATGTAAAGGCAAGCATGCAGCCAGCACTGAGTCTAATTAAGGGGACAGTTAACCCCAAAATCAAAAATACATATTTTTCCTCTGGCTTGTAGTGCTATTTATACATATAGATTGTTTTTGTGCGAGTTGCTCAGTTTTGGATATATTTGGCTGTAGAGATTTCTGCCTTTACTCAAATATAATGCATTAATATTGTACTTGTCTTGTGGTTCTCAAAGCACCAATAAAATACTTTAAAAAAAAAAACTTAACAGAAATCATGATTGGTTACTCAAAATAATCCAGACCTTGGTGTGAGCAGTTTCATGTAGGAACCATTTTCTTTCTACCAAACTAAACTGTATCACTGCCCAGAAGGAAAAACTCTTACTCAGAACTAGAGGCTCATGCTTATGACAGAGTGGGATGTAAACATTAATGGTGTCTTCCTGGGTTGAGCTGTAAAGTTAGCTAGCTTCTCATCCATGAGTAGATGCACGTTTCCTTCTGTGTGGTGACACGGAAAGAGAAATGTTCCTACATGAAACTGCCCATTATGTTTGAGCAAAGACAGAAATCTCTACAAGCCAGAGGAAAAATATGTATTTTTGATTTTGGGGTCAACTGTGTTTTTTTTTTTATTTGGTCAGCACACCAAAAGACTGTGTACAGTGGCCAGCGGGAGGAAAGTTTAAGGTCAGACAATTACGTATGTCAGGACGAGTGAAATTTCAATCCCATTTAGTAAAGCTGGGGAGATACATTGGCCAATAATAGTTGGCATGTTGGATAAAAATAAACAATGTCAGCACAGAAATACCTCAAATATATCTTAATGTAGAAATGACAAGTTTTTGACTGTGAAATCTTGCTCATTACATACCTTGGTCACAACTGTTCAATTACCTCATGTAACAAATCCTTATCAAATGTTTGTTTATCCTCATGTTAAAAAAATTAACATTAACCATTATTTCATTATAAGATTTATTTAAACTCAAATATCAATTTCTGTATTGGCCTGAAGAATGCAGCACCAGCCAGACTCTACTATTTTGATTCCACAGTCAAATATTAAATCATATTTTAGGGCTCTTGCACAATTTTTGTCACATTCAATGTTTTTAGGACCTTATGAAGACCTCAACAAATACAATTTAATGCTTTATTATTTATTCACTTGTCTTCAAATTAAACTTTCATCTTGATCAAGTATGTGTGCTCATAATCGTCCTCTTACAATAAATAATTAAAATACCAATTTCGTATTGGCTATATGTTGTGTACCTTTACCTTCCACCCTGGGTTGTAATAGCCATTAACAAAGGAGCATACATTTAGGCGTGAAAAGTCTGATCTTTTGATTCATAGTCACTGTACAATGTTTCACCGTCACAACCATGACAAAGTTGTTGACTCTACAGGTCGCATCGCAGTGTTGACTGTGTTCTTAAACCTTTAAAAAAAATCTTTAAAAGAAGACGTCAGCAGCTTCAATTTGGCTTCATGCTTAACAACAGGACAACCCAGTAAAGACAAGATAAAGGCATCAAGATGCTCACACTGCATTAGAATTAAAGAATATAAAGACGTCGACATTATTTATTACAGGATCATTTTGACAACTGTATTGCTGGGACATCTGGGTGTTTTCATCCCAAAAATTTGCCAGCCAGTGTGGCAGGTGGGCCTCACTGATTCACCTGCCACCACACACAACACGCATCAGAATTCAGTATTTCCTGGGTGCTGTGGCCCAGACTAAAAGCATCAGAGTGACATTTTCACAGGCTGGCTGCAGGTGTCCTGGGGGGGTCAAAACAAACCTACTACAGCTCCAGCAGAAGAACGCTGTGACAGTGGCAGGCAGGCTGCAGCAGTGCTGAGTGCTAAAATGGCTGCTCATTCTGCATACAGACACAGAGCTCAGCTGAGAGGAGGAGGGCTCCCACTCCCAACTATTTGCCTCAAATGTGGTTCATCCTTAGGTAGGCTTAACAGCTTGTGTGTAGAGCTAATAAAGGAAATGCCATCGCCATTGCTTGCAACAGGATAAATATCAAACACATGGGATTATACACTAAATTAGAGACTAGTAAAAACATCGGCAGCAACAATTTCTGCCCTTATCTGCCTCCACATCCCCATCAGAATACACAAACTCTCTTGTTTAACTACAGAGATGAAGGTAACTACAGCGTTATAGCATGTCACCGTGCTGTGACAAGATCTGGTTAAGGACCTTCATCTCTTCTCCACAATGCAGTTGCATTTTGGGGTAAGAGAGGTTTGCATGTACATTTTGATCAGTTTTATATGCCACAAATCTAAATTAATGAGACAATGACTTTTACTTGACATTTGAAAAAGCAATAAAACAACCATTATGACTGTTCTCACTTTCTTATGACAATGTTTTTGTTTTGTTGTTTACAGTTAGTTTCAACACTACACTGAACTCTATATCCTGGCTATTATCTGTTCTACATCTTAGTCAAGGGAGGCCCAGCTACAATGCCTTCACTTATCATGGCAAAGACTGTGACACTAAGACTAACTTCCGTCAGCGAGTGTGCTCAAGCAAAACAAGTCAGTTGCAACATGCATCAAGAAATTGAATTGAAGGAATTAACAAATTAAAAACATTGTGTGCTACTTGCCACTGACACAATTACAGTTTAATAGCAGTGGTGTCTAAGTATTATCCAAACTTAATTTGAAAAATAAAGGTCAATCCAAAAATATTAATTGGCTCTTTGTTATTTGGGGCTATATAAATTAAAATGACCTGACTTAACTTTACAGAAGTTCATATAGCCTTGATTTGTTGTTGCTGCAGTTGCTTTGCACTTACTCGCATCACAAGTCTGAGCGCAGCCAATAGAAAAACTTAAAAGAAACTTAAACACGAAAACTTAAAAGAAACTTAAACACGTTAAAACGGGTTTTACTGAAATATCTTCCCCCTCCACTGGGGATGAAACAGATATATGTTTAACAACAAACAAAACCTAATTTCAACCTTAATACGAGAGATTTTTGTTTACATTTTAAAGGCCGAACCCTTCACATACATCCATCATTCACCCAACTGCTTTAATACTTCTCTCTGTTACCCTACAGCATCTCTAGCGCAGAGAGGCCAAATTCCAGAGAGATGAACAGCCTTTATACAACCAAACTATTCCAGTACTAATAATGATTTTATTTTGAATAACGTTGTTTTGAGTAAAACATCAAGTAGGTCATAATTATTTTGTAATGCAAGGCTACTCACTCCCAACACTTGATTGCCATCTAAAATGGCATTTGGACTTGATGAAAATGATTGTATTTTCTCTCATGCAAGAAATTTCAATTTAATAAAGTGTGAAATGTTATTTCATTTAGGCAAGAATCATCTTTTAGAACATGTCTTTAAAATGCATGCAGTTGATTATTTAGCTTTCAGTGTCAGCACTACAAAGTCTAAGAAAAATCAGTGCAAATCAGAGTTTAACATGCAGGTGTCAGTTCCTAAAACAGATTAATTTGGCACCGATTCCTCCCATGGCCTTTTAAGGAGGACATATTCAATAATTAAATTGGTAGAAGCTGTTGACAATCAATATTTTCCTTCAAATATTCAATATTTTACACTCAAAAGTATTTAAAGTAAATACAAATGTTTGTCAACTGAATTTAAAATTTTACACAAAGGGTTGTACACCTCAGAAACATCACCACGATCACGATGACTATCAATAGAAAATTAGGTCAATTAAGGTGAATTTTGCCCATTAGATTAATACTAACTGAAGGCTAGCGTATTCCATAAATGCATGTCCTTGATCTACTTTTGAGCATCCTGTACATAAGTTTTGTACAACAGAAGCTTTTGCCGTATGCCAAGAGGTAAAAATGCCCTTAAAGTTTTCACGTTCAGACGCAAGTTTTGGGTAAATCAATTGCAGCGACACCTTTAGGCCGTTCGGACTGTCTTACATAAGAACAGCCCCATAGGTTGTTTTGGGGGGTTTTTTGCAGGTGGCGATGTAGCAAAATATCCCAGCGAGCACTGCACGTAATGTTTTCAGTTAGAGAAGATAGTGTCGGTGAATTGTAGCAACGTTATGTGGAAAAATCAACAATGAGTCAGGCATGTTTGGAGGCCCTCGGCATATGCTCCGCTGCAGCGGCCAGTTAAATCATGGATGGTCAGGATGACATGTTGTCATGCATTAACGGCAGTGTTTCTCGATTGGCTTACCTGTTTTGTCGTCCGTTAAACTTGTAAACAATGATCCTGACAACTGGGTCTTGCTGTAAATTGTCACGCTGGATGATTAATTCCAATGCAAACGGCAGTTTAGACTGTGCGTTAAACAAGCCAGTTAGCTAACTTGGCTAACCAGCTTAACTTAACTGCTTGCAACAAGGATAGTCAGATGTCTGACTTTTTATCCACTGTTACTTTGGATTGATAATTTTGCGGCCAGCTGTGGTGATCATGTTATAAACCCAAGTAGGTTAGCTCGGAAACCGGGCACCAGTTGTGTGCTAGCTGGCGCGCCAGCAATTTAACGCAAGCTTATGTTGACAAACAAGCCTGCGTAGTTAAAATCACACACGTCTTGAAGCTAGCTAACCCCAGGCTGCCAGCACGGTTAGCTTAGCTAGCTAACCAGCTTGCTAAACCCAAACCTTGTTCCGAAAATCCTTTTTCGCTGTGTCCGACTTGTATCCCATCGGCAGTTGCAAATCGTAAGTAACTCCGAGGATAACTTGCGTGTGGTTTCTGTGTTTCAATGACGGCGCACTCGCGTTTGCAAACCCAAATTAACGCTTTGGTCTCTGCTCTCCGCCATTTCCAATCTCTCAACACAAACAAACAGGGCTGCTCGTGCGCACGAAGCGTGAGGGCGCGTTCACGATGAGGGCAGGAGAAGCTTCTGCTATGTTGATAGAAAAAAAGACCTGACTCTTGATTATACCCTGTTAATGAGACGTTTGTATTAACATGATAAATATTCAAAAACTATGTGTTTTCATGATAGAGCAAATTGAGTATGATGCAAGCTAATGATTCATGAAAGTATAGTGTTTGTGATCATCATTAGATAGTTAGGAACTTAATTGTATACAGTGTCTTTAGCTTTATCAAACAGCATCGGAAAACACATAGGCCCAGAACAACAAAGAATATAGCCTTGATACATTTAGTGCTCAAACCAGAGGTAACGTCTGATGATTTTTTTTTTAGTTTAAGGAACCTATCGGAGTTTAGTATTTCTCACAATACAGATATATTAGTGGCAAGGAAGAGAAAGGAGAATCCCTTCATTTTGGGAAATAAAACAATTTTGCATATTCGCATTTTCCTAATTAGCCTAATTATGAATTTTTCTGTAGCCTAAAGAACTAGGCTAAATAATCAGGAACCTACTAATGATAGAGAAAATGACAGGTGCAGTTGGTTTATCAGAGCATTGTCACTGAAGTAAAATGTTGAAGTTTTGGGCCTCTGACCTATAATTTAGGTAATTTTCTGTGGTTTCATTATTGCAAGTGGCAATTTTCACCTTACACATAGTCATTTGAACCATTGTCCATCTGAAATATTGATCAGTGCAACTTTAATGTTAGTCTGAAACAATATTTTAGAGACTTGAATGGACTGCTCTATCATTGTATAAAGCACACATGGGTAAGATTTGGTCCCAGGGCAGCAACCTGTCCATGGACCATCTCAGTGCCTCCAACATCTTTAAAGGAAAATAAGATGATCCCCAAAGAAATCAATAAAAGGCAGCATTATGTTAATGAATCTCGAAGAGAATGACTACAGTCTGTACTGCTATTTAACTTGATTCCAATAGGGGAAGCTGTCTACATTTAGATTGGACTAAAAGCTTCAATTTGATTCGTGCTCAATCACCTCAAGTGAGAAGTTACATTAGCGCTTGTAAAGACAGAGACATGAGCAATACATTTTTCAAAAAAGAGAACATTTGACTCTGGATATTGCCTTTTAATCAAGAGTGGACATCTAAATATTTGGTCACAAATGTCAGTTCTAAGGGAGTATCTTTGATATGCCAAAAGAGTATTGCCGTGTTCAAGGAATTCAATATCAAGAGACATTTCTTGACCAAGCATGCTAATTATGCCACAGTATTGCAGTAGTTGGCCCTTCTGTTCTGTTACAGAGGTTGGTAATCGTAGGATTGTCTTCTAAAGTCTTCCAATGGTTTGAAAACTACTTGAGTTCATGTGTCCAAGTTAATGGTCTATTTTCTACCTTTTTATATATACAAAATGGTGTACCTCAAGGGTCCATACTTGGTCCTATTTTATTTTATTATTTTTTATTTTATTTACAATCTGTATGAATAATTTGTGCTGCAGTGTGATTAACCAAATTTCCTTTTTATGCGGATGGCACCGTAATGTGTAGTTCTGCCTTATCCTTAGTGAGTGCGATCAAGTATCAGTAGTATAAACTGCTTTTAATGTTGTTCAGAGAAATCTTTGTAAACTGAAACTTGTGCTAAATGCTAACAAACATATACATATCAGATTGTTACTTTAAATAACAAGGTGATTGAAAGAGTCTCAACTTGCAAATACCTGGTTTTTTTCAAAGAAGACCATCTGTCTTTTAAAAACATCACATGGAGTGCCTCACAAAAAAACTCAGGGTGAAGTTCAGTTTTCATTATAGAAACAAACCCTGCTTTTCTTTTGGTGTAATTGATTATTCATCTTCCTTGAAAATGTTAGATTCAGTGTACCACTGTGTTGAGATTTTTCTTGGATACAGGTTCCCACACACATCATTGCAGTTTGTATGAGAAAGTTGGTTTATCTTCTTTATACAACCACAGAATGGAACATTGGTACATTTTTCTTTATAAGACTATAATACAGGAATTGCCTTCTTATTTATGTTCCCTACTGACTCCCCCAACTATCAGTAGCTGCAATCGTCAATCATGTGGACAAATTATGTTTGTCGTTCCTCGAACTCGCACTGTTTTTGGTAAAGGTTCTCCTGAAGTTTTTGCACCCTCATCATGGTGTGAGCTAAAAATTCACCTTGAAATAGATTATCTGATAACCATGGAGGATTATAAAAGATCAAGGACTGTTTGACCTTTGGATGTACATGTCCGGCTACTGAACACAGGTAAATTTGTTGTTTGATTCGCTGTTTGCTTTAAGTCTGTTGCTTGTGTTGTATACATTGTTTAAGTCAGTTGCTTGTTCTTTTAAGTGAAACTTTTTGGGCTGCTGTCTTGGCCAGGGCTCCCTTAAAAGAGATTTTGAATCTCAACAGGAATAGTCCTAGTAGGGATCCAGGCCTTCCGGAATGGCAAATAGCCAGATCTACCAAATTCATGTACTTAAATATAATCCAGCACTACGTATTTCATGTTTCAATTCAATTGCCCAGTTTGTTGCCCTTTGTTTACTTTATCGTATAAATTGGAAACAGCACATTTCATGTTGTTTGCTGTCCCTGCACTCTTTTTTTAATACCATTATAGACTTGTGCTGCTGTTTGGAAGGTTAAAAAGTAGCATTCATTTTGTCTGTCTCCTTCGATGTATGAGCTTTTGCAGTAGCAGAACTCCAGTCTGTTAAATATCTACGACTCCAGGGCTGCTCCTCATGTACATTGTGCTCTGGATATTGTGATGAAATTACATGTGAGAATGAGAGTAGCATGTGTAAGGGCATATCTTTGGGAGATATTCTGGGAAATACTCTGAGAAGTAATTACATTGTGTGTAATATGTTAATTGGTCACTTGCATTCCTTTGGAGCTTGTAGTCCGACTTTAGAGTTCAAGGTTATGACTCATGAAACCAGCATTGAGAATTCCTATAGGTGAAGCTGGCTTATTATTGTTTGTTATGGTTTCATGGCTTTCTTTTTCAAATTGAATAATTATTGGCAAGTGCTTGATTAGAGCATGCCTGAAAAGGGTGGTGGAAGTTGAAGGTGAGTCACACATGGCGTGCAGTCTAATTTTAAAACCATTTCAGTGAAGGAGGGCAGGCTTATTCAAAAAAATCCCACAACTAATTTGTTGCTACTGTGCTCTCAGTTGGCCTGATTCCCGGGTGTTTTTTTTTGTCACAGCTGAGATACTTGTCAGTCAAGGAAGCAGACTCCAAAAATAGCCATTTGTCATGCCGAAATATTTTCTCAGTGAAACATTGACTCAGTGAAACAGTGAAATTAGTCATTGAGACAAATTACTTTCAATAAACCACCCATCATACAACGAAGGCTGAAAGGGAAGTCGTAGCATGAATAAATTGTGATTAAACTGCACCCAGTCACCCAGCCACTCTTCAAGGCTGCGTTACACAACTTTTCGTCTCTTTTTGTTTGTATTTTTTTTATTTGGTTGCATCAGTGTAGAGCTCAAACGATTATTTAACAACTAGTTAATTGATGAAAATGATTTTGACAATTGATTTATCATTTAAGTCATTTTTCAAGCAACATTGTAAGCAAACATTTCCAGCATATCAATTGTTAGGATTTTCTTCATAATTTTTGTGCTTTTCTTTTTATGTGGACATAAATGTTTGTTGAAACAAAACAAGCAATTTGACGACATTAACTTGGGCTTCAGATTTTTTCTGACATTTTATTGAAATAAAAAAAAAAGAAGAAAATATGTATGTAATATTTGTAATCACCTCCCGGGTGATATTAGCCCCAAATGTGGCCACTTTAAAATCTAAGCTAAGTCTATTTTGCACTGCCTATTCTACCCGGTAACGGCTACAAACTAATCCTCCCAGCTTATCTTTTAACTGCCTTTATTCAATTTGCTTTTATTCAATTTGTATTAAATGGATTTAATGGTTAAACCTGCTTCTATTTTAGTCTTGCCTTATTATTCACATGTCTTTACGCCTCTACATTATGTCTGTCTTTGTGAAGCACATTGGTGCAAAACCTGTTTGCTGAAATGATTAGTCAATTACTCAATTAGTAGTCATTGGGAAATTAATCAGTAACAATTTTTATAATCAATTCTTATTTATTTAAGCATAATTCATCACTGGAAGCAATTTGATGACATCAACTTGGGCTCTGGGAAATTGCAATTTGGATTTTTTAATTATTTTCTGACATTTCATAGATCAATGCTTGATTGATCATGAAAACAATCGTTAGTCACAGGCATAGTCTTAAAGCATAGACTTTTGCACTGATGTATAAAAAAGTAAATGCTATATGAACAATCATCAAGTGGTGCTGACCTTTATGAACTATAAAAGTTTAACTGGATTCAGTTGACAACGCTTTATTAATAAATTAGGTGATTGTCAGAAAATTAAGCGTCAGTTTTGGTAATTTATTAATCGCCATTTTCAAGCAAAATACCCCAAATTTTCCTCTGCTTTTCTTTGCTGCTTTTCTTTTGCGTGCTATGATAGAAAATTCTTTATCTTTGGGACACATCAAGCAATTTGAGACCAAACAATAATGTATTACTTAAGAAAATACTCAGGAGAAAACAAATGTTCCTAATCAAACGCCTTTTACTTTTTCGCTGTCTGCCAATGTCACAAAAGAGAGTCTATATTGAGTGTAAAGCAGTGTATATATAAATCAATTCAGTGTATCACATTTACACAAAGATAAGTAAACACATATCCATTTTAGTTCTATATATTTTTGACCCTGCAGAGGCAACGACAACACTGCGAACTGCTGGATAATATGAAGAGAGCAGCTGAACAGTTCTGGGAACACATCAGAGAGAACACTGCTGTTTTTGATCAAATGGACGAGGACACAATTATCTGTTGCGAGCGGTGTCTGTCTTTCATTTTAATCATTAGTATACAGACACTTTATCAAGTTTTTGCATTAAGCACATATTATCCTGTGTTTTCCTCCTAAAATAAAGCTAATTTCCTCACAATCACAGATCACACCAACATGGGGAGTCTCTTAGGGAACTGCTGCAGCTCAGACAGGGCCTACGAGCAAATTAGGTGAAATGACAAGGTCAGCTGTGAAACTTATCATGTTGGGACTATGGAAAAGGTTAAACTCCTCTAGTTGAACAGTAGTGAGTGTTAACCAGTTGCTCAAACCAATTTTCAGTTCAAATAAATACACCTTTTTGGAAGTAGTGAGATGATTTTTGATAAAGAAGATGGCGATTGAATCACCAACTTTAAGAAACAGTCAATCCACCTATTTCACAGCATTTGTCTTTGTTTATCTAATGGTAACAAGGTCACAGCTGCTGTTTCTAGACCAGCTGAAAAATAATTCATTTTCTGTTCATTCCGTCGCGAAATGCCAACATGTAAATTGTGGCCAAGGGCGAAAGGGCAAGATCCCTCATTATGTCAGTCCTGTAAAGGCAACCTCATCTGTTCAAACACAAACACAAAAAGCACGGAGTTACAAGCAAATAAAGGATACTCTGTGATGCGTTTCTTCAAAAAAACATTTCATTATCAGCTGCTCCTGTCGAGTGAAGAGATGCACTCATGAACAGAAACAAAGGGTGTAGTTGAGGACGGACTAATCTTGGATGGCTCTGTTGGAAGATCACATGATTACTGTTCTGCTGTTGTTCACATATAGATTTCAAAAAGTGGACACTGCCTTTTCCTCTCTTTATGGGGTCTGTTTTATATACATGTGAGAGTGCCAGGCTTCTCTATTATGAATCAATGCAGCTACTGTCAGACAAGTTCTAAATGATCATTTCACAGGTAGAACAATTTAGTACTGACTGAATTCTAGAATTCATGACCCAAAGTAGGGCTCATTTGAGCACTAAAGACGATCCCAGTCAACTTTAATACAACTAAAGTAGAACACACTATAAACTACTTAGCTAAACTATAATACAAACAAGACTGTGTATAAGATTATTGCTTTTGAGTCTGTTCAAACATCATAAAGGGACTCTGGGGATTATAGATAGATAGATAGAAGATTTGAGGTAGTGCAACATCATTTAAGAGTTACTCCCAACCAGAGGTAGTTGTACCCCGGGGGTAGTTCTGCTGTTAACAGATGGTAAGTGATGAGGTTGTAGTGTAGCTAAACTAATCCGAAAAATGTAAATAATTTGGTTAAAAAATATATATATATCCATTTTGAGTCCTAAACCTAACAATTAATTTAGGTATTATTACAATTTAGAGTGCGTGAAAACTAGTTAGCAAGTGAAGAGAAGAGATGAAATAGTTACTAGCTAACAATAATAGATGAAAAATTGAAATAATTAGCTAAAATAACCTGCTGGAATAGGGCACTCAAAAGTAATGGATGAATGGCTGGAACATCCAGCTTTTGCCACTCCATGTGGGTGAAGTACAAATGCAAACTTGACAAACTAAACGATTAGAGATCAACTGTATATAAAAGTATTGTAACATAAATTCAACACATCTGGAACATAGTTGGTGGTGTCGATGAAGGGGTATCTGAGTTCATTGGACTGGGCTCTAGGGGTACGTCTTACAATAAAAGGTGGGGAATCACTGACATACAGTGTGTACTGTACTGTGCAGTAATACTGTGTATAAACATGGCATAATCGTCGGTATAACACAGATCTGCTCTTCTCACAGCACCACGTTACAGCCGCATTCTTAGAATATCTGTAATTTAACAGTTCAAGTTAGGGGTATCACAATATACCCATATTGATAACTGATATGAATATTGATAGTGTTAATAATAAATATGATAATATTGTATAAAGAATCCAGCGCAGATGTTAGGCCTTTTAGATCTTTTGTTTATCAGTTCATCTGGTGGCCTTCTTCCTATTCATTAAGTGTAATTGTTATGGTTAGGTCACAGACTCTCTCCACCTCCCGACACTCTCTCAAGTTTGGGTACTCTGACCTTATGATTTGTGCGATTTCTTTGCACCGATACAGTTTGACAAGATTACTGTATAACTGTGTACACCATCCTTTTTTTTAAATTTTACAAGACATTACATCTGAATTATAAAACAGACAGTGTTTAGGGGTCTTGCAGTGATAGTTCATACTGTAGAAATATGACTGGAGTGTTGCACAAGTCATGCCACAGCAGATATTTTTTCCATTTGTAAGTTGAGGATTGGTAACGTGATAACATATATTTTAATTACACTGTATAAAAGAAGATGATTTATTTACTGTACGTTAACAAAAAATACCCCACATAAACTTTAATACCAGTAGCTGGTGCCATCCACAAGACATGGTCCAGTTGTTTTATATCATTAGTACAACTCACCTACTTTATTGTGTTAATGTAATGTTACTGAGGAAAAATTGTTATTCACGTAAAAAATTCAATCACAAAACAAATGCTACCTTTGTTTTTTTTCTACCACTGGAACAAATTAATCCAGAAAGGAACTTCATATTTTTCACTTTTAATCTTGGAAATTACAGGTGTTTGGATGCACTGAGAGGCAACGCAGTCATTTGAAGAGTTTGAACTTGCGCAGCAGTGGCTGGACAGTCTCTTTTGGACATGGCTTCAGAGCCAAGCAGGTGGGGATGTTCTCTGGTTGTTCGATCCAGAGTTTGTGGGCAATACCAGCCTGTGTTAGATTCTCTGACAGACCAGAGAGGGCTGCCTCGTCTGGAACCTAGAGAGACAAAACAGGAAAAAAAATTAACAGATCAACATTGTTTCACATTTTTACTCCAGTCCTCCATGTGAAAAAACAAGTGTTTATACTGAACTGTAAACCTCTCCAAACCACATGCAGTGGTGAAATTCAAACCTCTGAAGGCAATAATTAATTTACTGATTCAAGTAAATTCAGCACTGGGATCTATATTCCTTTAAAAAAAAGAAATATATCAACCCTTAACAAAATTATTTAGTTTTTGTAAAATTAGTTAGACTAGCTAATTACTGACGTAAATCCTTGTATGAAGGATTACCTCCATATTATTCAAAATTCTATTATTTAATTTCTTTGATTATCAGCACAAACTTGTACCAGCTAGAAAACAGTCCAAGGCCTTATTATATTCGTAAGAAGTCACTTTGTGATTCGGCACTCAGCTTGCACAGATAGAACTTTTTTTCATAATAAAATCGAGGACTTTTAAAATAGCTTTACCCTTCTTTATTTGAACGTGTTTCAGATAGCTAAGTTAGCTAAACACAATGATGGTCACAGTTTGTATAAATTTAGTGTTGCCGAACAATACGGATAACCAGGACAGCTTTTAATTTGTTATCCCGTAAAATTGTGATAAACGATATAACGTCTTTACATTTGTTGACGGGCCAGGCAGCGCTAAAGTGACAAATATTTGAATGGAGTCTGGGGTGACGTGTCAAGCTTACCCCAAGCACCACTTTATGCATTGAGTCCAGCTCTGCCAGGTACTGCTGGGTGTCCGGGTCCCCGTAGTGAAGGTGAATGGCGGCGGTGGCAGCATGACAGGCCTGAGTTATAACGGCTCCCAGGGGCCAGGACAGCTTGTGAACCAGATCCGACCGGACAACAACATACTGGACCAAACGGCTCGGAGGACCGGCCCCAGGAGCCGCCATTTTCATCCCACACAGGAACAGATTCAGGGTTTGTTTATGTTCCGGTTCAGCCGCTGTGTCGGTTGTTATTAAACTATATTAAAACGTTACTGCCCTCTGTTGGTCACTTTTAAAACTCCATGGTAAAATATACAGTCGTTTACCAGCAAATGAACAATGAATACTCCAAGCAAAAATATATTTATTCCAATACAATTATTTGACAGCTTTAGGTTGGCCTACTAGTTACTTTACACATCTAGATTTGACATCAGCCGACAAAACATAATCAAGAACTAAAACATGATACATTGTAAAACTGAATAACCAGAAGTATACATAGCATTTAGGGTAAATGATTAGTCAGTTTTATAAAATAAATGAATAAACAAAATAAATAAATAAAATAAACATCTGTTTTGATAACTGGTTAACTGTCATTTGTCATGTAAACATGCCTGAAACATTTCATGATTTCAGCTTCTTAAACAATCACCATCACCATCTTTTATGCTTCTCTTGTGGCTTTTTGGCAAACTTATAATAATAATAATAACTTTATTTATACCACCTTCCAAAAACAAAGTTACAAAGTGAGACACCTGCTGGCATGTTGCAGTCTCACAATTACTCATCTTCCTTTTCAACAGCTGGTTCACTATTTTTCTCATTCTGACATCACACTTGTGTCTGTTTTGGAGATTCTTTCAGCTTTATATATAAAAATGTTGGTTCCTTCACCATCTCCAATATTGTATATTTTTCTGCTCTGCCGCTGTGATCAAAAAATATTTCAAAACCCAAGTATGGCTTTATAATACAGTAACACCACAGAATAGCTCTTAAAGCTTAACATTTCTTTTGTGTGTCAACTAGTTCATTTTATATAGACTTTTGTGTCAAACCTGTGGTAAAGATAGTGATGGTTAATATTGCTATAATGTAATGCCACTGCAGTCAGTCTCAGAACAGATTTAAACACCTCAGGCTGAGGATGTATGGAAGCTTATTAATGACAAAACTATTCATCGAGCACAAGACAAATCCAAGCTTTTATCAGTCTGTATCATACCCTTCCTGTCCAGTGAAAACTATGCATCTATCTGTAAATTTGGTGATTTTGAATGTTTGTGATAAACTGAAGGATGAAGTGTTCCTTGATGGGTTGAAAAATTCTGTTTCTTAAGCTACATAAGCACAACGGACAGAGCAGAGACACAACAAAATATGATGATCTTATAGAATATGATGCATCAAACTTCCCAACAAAAGTAGTTAAAATTAGCTCAACCTTAAACATCTACAGCAGAGAAATTCAATGTATACATCAAGGCAGCAGTATGTTAATACAAAAAAATCATGTATAATTGTAAAACACTGAACACTGAGTACTTTTTTTGATACTTTAAATTTTTTTTGCCGATAATACTTTCTTTTACTTAAGCAAGTTTTAGAACGCAGTATTTTTACTTGTAGTGGAGTATTTTTACAGTGTGGTATTAGTACTTTTACTTAAGTAAATTATCTGAATACTTCTTCAATCACTGCACATCAACACATAAACAACAAATCTCGTTAAGTAAACAAATTTACGGGTAAAACTCAAATTTATTGTAACTCAGTATTTTCGTCGCTAATGAACTTCCATAATTGTGCATCTCTTAAAACTAGTGTGGCATTAAATGAAAGGTAAACCACCAGTTTGTTCAAATAAATGACAAACAAACACAAGTAAATGTCACAATAATTATTTATTAAGCATACACATTATAATATAAATATAAAATATGCTATTTTTGTCTTTAAAATTTGGTGAGACATCATTATATCTGTGTTGAGACAGACAACCATACAAACAGGTTTTCATATTCTACCAAAATCTGCTGAAACTTCTATGCAGCTGTAACAAACTTGCCATGATGGTGCCGTCCTAAAATCAGAGCCTGTATTCATGGAGCATATCAGAGAAGTATAACTGACCTAGGATCAGGTCCATGTAAATGTCGCCATAAATGAGGAAGCAAACTGGTCTTAGATCAGCGCTCCTAGTCTAAGATGCTGTATGCAGAGGGCCCATGTACAGAGAGAGCACAATAACCTACCATATATTTATATATATATATATTTCTTACTGTAGTCCAACAATGGCAATTAGCAGCATGATAATGCACCACTCAATGCACACTTTTTTTCTAGTTCCAAGAAACTGCAAAATAAGTTAGGAAGTAAAGATTTAAAATAAACATCAAACATACTGATGATCATTGTCACTGTACTAAGAGACAAACTCATCCACAGTGAAACAATCAGAGATAATCAAACAATCAAATCAGTGATGACATTTGACGGTCAGGATTCGGGTTCAATTCAGTTTCACCTCAGTCAACAGCAGGAAGTGGATAATCAATACATTATTTACCAAAGTGAAAATTAATGACATCAAGCTCTGTGCGTTTCATTGACAGATCAGTGAGAAATTATTCTCAAACCATTCATTAATGAATTTAAGTTGACTGGATCTGAAGTGAATTGATCCCCAAACCTATCAATGACAATAAAGAACAAAGAGTTTTAACTTTTTTTTTTCTATTTTCTTTTGTTACCGTTTTTTTCTTCTTTTTTTTCTTCCCAAGTTTGGTTGACATGCTGAATCCTTGTGTTTGCAGGTTTGTGGTCAATCAAAAGGAAAAGTATTGAGCGAACCACTCCTGGCGCTGGGCGTCCGGGGAGTCGATGGCGGAATCCTTTGTTTCAGGAGGGCTTCAGGACGGGAGCGCAAAATCACCACAACAAAAATAAAATCAAAGACAGAGAAAGAGAAATCAGGGCAGAAGCCAGAGGTTGATTCAGCATAGTTTTACACATGAGTGAACAGTATGAGCAGTGTCATTCATCCCTCTGTGTTTTTTCTCATTAAACTTACTAAAAAAGGGAACAGTTTTTGCCATTTCAGACACAGTCTATTGTTCCATTATACTGGTTTCAGTTATTTGCTGTTCCTCTTCTCTTTCTTACTAAACATGTGATTTTTCCACTGAATCAAACACAGAACTGAACTGCAGTTTCGCTGCATTGCAAAAAAAACTATCTATGTTGGATTTGATTTATTTAGCCTGGCACAGTACAACAATACAACCACCAGATAATACTGATCTAAAGATTTCAAGGTCTGTGTGAAGATATAATCCACATTTCTGTGCACAAGGGGGCAGTAAAGCCATTGTCAGGATCCAGCGAGCCCCAGCAGAGAACAGAAACATGTCCCCAATTCCATCAACTGAGTAAGTATGCACTTATTACCAATATTCATTATAAACCGTTTCCACAGATAGTAAACAGGAAAACAGTCAAATTTGCAGCTTTTTATTAGCAAAAAAATATGATGCAAGACATGCACAGTTGAGCATCAATCAAACCACAACTTGGAAACTTTATAAAGTATAAAGAGAAAGAAAAATCTTAAATCAATAAATGACTCAATTAATCCGCTGTTGAAAATAGTCCCCAACAAAGGCACTATTTACTCCTGATTGAGTGATGCAGGTCCAGGTGGTCCAGTGGTTTTAGGAAATTAACTTTATATCTGTGTTTTAAATGTTTGTCTTTAGTAGATACCAGGGGTTTTTCCTGGCTCAGAATGGCACAAGAGGAACCATGATTGGTCTGCAAACAGTCAGGTGCTAGGTGATATCTATCGGCTAGGTGACAAATTTACCACTAAAAAGGTTTCATTTTCTGAATATATGTAAGTATGGAATCAGGACACGGCTTTGTATTTACATGTGCTTATTCAACAAATTCTGTAGGTGTTCATTTTTAATGTGGAAGTGTTTTTAACTAACCGAGTCTAATACAGCCTGTACTATCTCACCGTACAATTCCATCATGTTTCCATGATTATGATTATGTAATGGGTCTTTAACAGTGTTTTAGCACGACAAAGAAACTCAATTCTCATAAAGTACTGAAAGTATGTTTTTGCAGTAAAATTCCAATCACTGTTAGTATCTGAAGGACCAGATGAAGCTGTAGCTACTTCCTGGTCGATGGTCATATTGTCCCTCAAAGTATAAAGTAATAATGTCGAGTGTTTGCATCTATCAAAACAAACACCTATTGGAGCTTCTTCTGCTTTCTTAATTGGCTACTACTTCTGAAATAAACAGTCCCATTGCCCCAGGGTGATATTTAATTTTTTTTTTTTGGAGGGGGTGTCATTTTTGTTCTTGTTTTCTTTGCTTCAATTACTTCTCAAAGGACTTAAATTTATGCAGCCTGATAAATCATGTTTACACTGTACATGGTCACAGTTCAGACTCCACAGATTCTGTTTTAACTCCATAAAATATTCATTGTGATATATACATCATTTGCATACAGCATTCCCACATTAAACAACTATATTATTGCATCTTTTTATTCACTATAAAATAATAATAATAGTGAAACGTCCCTCCATGATCATTTGGGCCAAACATCTGTTTTTCAATGCCGCCAATTTCATTTTGTCATAGACAACAGGAAGTGCTCGAACTTGTCTGAGCAAGATAAGTTGAAACCTTTTTGATCCATGAGGGGATGATGGGATGTGACAACGGCAAGATGTGTTCATATCTATTCAATCAGTGGTTATATCCAATGGGTGTCATCATTATGGGTGCAACTGATATGAAAATGATATAAGAATATGAAGTATGAGGTTTATGAAGAAAAATGTGTCATATTCTTATTACCAGGTTTGTGGAGAATTTATATTATCTTTGTATAGGCATTAAGTTAGTTTAAGTAGCATGTGTACAGAAAAGGAAGATTTTGATGACTAGCAATGAGAAGTGGAGGGAATAAAAATGTGAGCAGAAATGTGTGATGAATTGAGGAATACGGGGAAGGAAAAGTGAAGGAGAGGACATGAAAAGAGATCCGCAGAGGATGAATCAAGGTCAGAGGGGGAAGCAAGAAGATGTAAGGGGTGTAAAACAAATGTTTGTGTGGCCCAAGAGTCCCATCAGGATCAGTAAAGGAACAACAGTTGTTTTTTGTTTTACATTTCTCTACTAAATTTGACCAATCCTCAACTGCTATATTATTGACATATTATCTGCAATGATAATTTAGCATCGATGTCCTGAAGTGAATTTTTCTGTTTTCTGTCTATCTGCTCTGTAAATCACTGATCCTGTGTTCTCCTTTGAGGAAAAAAAAAAAAAATTAGCAGCCAAACCAAACCCCTATTTATCTATTAATTCGACAGAACACCATTCTGGTATTTGTCTTATGGAGACAATACTTTGACACAACCAATCAAATCTTGCACAAAGCAGTGATGCCATCATTCTAACACAGCAGCCTGCTAACCATGTGCCGCAGACTCTTAACAGAAACCCTCAATAGTTTTCCTGCTAAGTCTCATTCTTATCTAACTTACAAACATCTTGTCCTGCACCTGAGCTTGTTGAACGAACCACCGAACAAACATTCATTGGAGAAAAGTGCACTGCAGGCTAGATACCTAGCCGAGTAGCTGCAGTGCATTATAAACTATTTAAAAGTATCAGCAAATGTTGTTTCAGTCCAGTTAGATGCTGGTGTGGTCATTACTCTCCAATAAGTGGGCTATAACCCAAGTTCGTTTACTTTGGCCCTTTTTACACAGAGATAGCACAATGAAGACCCTCCTCTATGCCACCTTTAACAATAATTTACCGTGCCTGTTATGTGACGGATGATCTCGTCCTCTGCTCGGGGCACTCGCGTTGTCTCCCCATTTTTGACATTTTCGATTGTTTTTCTTCCGTTTTGAGTTAGCTGCTAACTGCTGCTAGCTGCTTTTAAATCTCCCGGTTGAGGGTTGCACACAAACCATGTTGACAAAACGTCACAGCCCTGTCCCGTCCTGCTTGCCGGCTTACTCTGTTTATACAGATGTTGATTAGGTGCTGTTACCTTCCGCTGCCGGTTCAGAGGCGAAACAACATTGACCCCCCATTCCTCCCTATGTGACTTTTACACAGACCGGCAAGTCGCAACAGAGGCGCAACAATCCCGCCTTGAAAAAGTGTAAAAGTGGCTTTTGTCTCTCGTTCCCCTGCTCAAACACAGACACCAACAACCCTCCAGCTGCTTGAGACAAAAAGGAACTTTTCTGATATTTCCCAAAAGACAAGAGAAAACTATCAACAATGCATTAAAAAAAACCTTGGTCACATGGTGCAACGACAATCACCTGAATCTCAATATCAACAGTAACAAAGAGCTTGTGTTGGACTACCCTGCCACAAATATGGATGTTGCTGATAAGAAGCTACAAATTCTAAAATGATTCACACATGTTCAGCACAGAAGATCTATACAATCAGTACAGTTTCAGATTAGTGTTACCAATTCAGTATCTGACCAAATGTGAAACATGGCCACAATCGGCCCTTCTGTTCCTGAGTTATGGTGTTGAATAATGGCCAGAAATATGTTGTAGCAGAACATTATGATGTCACAATGACCTTTTGGATACAAAATGTCATCACTTCAGTTTATCCTGTTAGACATTTGTGTGAAATGTTGTCATAATTAACATATGAATTCTTGAGTTATGACCAACGTGTTTTGTCAGTGACCTTTGACCACTAAAATCTCATCAGTTCATTCTTGAGCCCAAGTGGACGTTTGTGTCAAATATGAAGAAATTCCCTCAAGATGTTTCTGATATATCGTGACCACTGCTACCGTCAGCACAGATGACTAAATGTGATTTCAGCTGGACTTCAAAGCGATGAGTTGAAGATAATTCTATTGGCGTTCTGTCACTTCACATAATGTACTAGTGATAATATGGTGCACAAAACAAACCCTCTACAGGTAATATTAACAGAAACACAGATGACCAAGAGGGTGATCTATAAAAAGCTCGACGCATATATTTATATACTTTTTACTATTTTGGTCTAATTCTCTGAATCACACAGGTGTATAAAACTACTATTTGAAGCTGCATTTTCAGTAAATAATGGGAATGTTTTCTCACAGTTTTATTTACCCTGTAGTCTGTAGAGATCATGTTTGTATAAACCACACTGACCACAATATAAGGTGTTTTCTAACAGCTTACATTTCTCGCTCCTCTATACATCGAGCTACAATAATATTCTCAGTAGTCCTAATAGACTAAGTGTCATTTAAAGCAGAGTAATGTTGGGATAAATTCTTTACATCTACTGCTGGAGCTTTGCTAAAGCACCACTCTGTATTTAGGGTGGTGGGACAAAAAGGGTTCAAGTTAGAGATTTACATCTAAGAAAGTTCTAAATAGTAATTTAACTCTGCTTGCTATTTGATATTCTGCAACAATTTAAAAGTCCACTTTTCTCATAATAATCTCTTTCAGATATAAATACTTAAAGGACCCAATAATTTAAAGGGCCCAGATATACAAATTGCTGATCACTGTGTTGGGGAAAGGGTTACTGTCGGGGCAGAGGGATCAGTCTAACTACAAATGTTTGTCGAGAACAAAGAGTGTGTAGGGAGAGGAGGGGCAAATCGTTAGAGTCTGAAAACATTTCAAAGCAGATATATAATATCTGACCTCATACTGTCATTGCTTGGCTCTGTTGTGAGTGTGTTTGTGTGTATTTTGTAACAGCAAAGGAGATGGATCCCATAATAACAAGTTTGTTCAGCGCTTTTGCAAAGCAGCCACCACATTTCATTCTTTACATAAATAGCAGCAAAACATGCAGCGAGATAGATAAAAATAACCGAAACATGCCCACTCTCTCTCCAACACACATACACACTCACACATGCTATAAACCTAAACGCTAATGCCCTACAAACACATTTCTTGGCATGCAATACATAACTGCATGTATTCATGTGAGAAGCATGTTACATCATTTATCACATCAGTTCGCACCACAGCGACCAGTCACAGCCATTATCAAGAAACAAGTAAAGCATTTATTGGACCATAGAGTTGAGAAGTAAAGCCGTTTTGAAAACAAGACACAGAGGGGACAGTCCATGATAGCAAAAGACAATATCTACTTCATTATAAATATATGTACACAATAGTTTATTGACAGCAGTCAATCCCATTTCGAGTTGAGGAGAGAAAGTGCAGCGTGTGCAACATGCCGAACCTCAGATGAAGATGAAGAATCACAAAATGACACAACAAAAGCACAACGAAAAGCCACAACAGATATTAACAGCAAGTTTTATAACTTCCTGAACAGAAATGGGAAACCTGTCATGCACGCTCTTAACATGTTCAGACTGACGGACACACGGAAAGGACAAAATAAAAATAAAAACATGCCCTTTTTGCATTCCAAGGCCATTCTTTGAAGCTGTGTGGGACTCTTGTGTCGATGTTCTGATTATAATTTTAATTTCTACATAGTCAACACTGTAAATTCACACACCTGTGATGCTGTTGACGTCTCTTAGTTCAAATGTGCTGCAGGAAAATGCAGTCAGGTAATTGTGTGATATAAACCTCAGGGCCCGACGCTGACATTTGTTTTAATTGTGCCCAATCATAGCTTAGCAGCCATAAGTAGCATTAAGTGGAGTAATTCTCCAAATATAATGGATGGTGGCTTCTTTTTGTATCCTTTCTAAAACCAAAAACAAAAGACCAAACGTGTAAAACAGCATTAAATAGTGCAATTAGCTACCCTTTAGCTAAAAGAAGTAGTTGTTTTAACTTTAAAAAGTTAGTGTCCGGGCTGCATTAAAATTCCAAGTTCACTGAATTTGAAAAGACAAGTTGAGGTAACTACAAAGTTAACTTAAAATAAGTCAGCTGGAAACACTAAAATGTTAGCTAGGGACGACATTTCCAACCAATTCATGTAGCTCCTGTTAGCTTCGTGAGCTAGCTAGCTGCGGCTGATAAACTCTGCTTGAAACAGGTGTCATTGAGGCTAGCAAAATCAAAGCTGCTTCTGTCCACTGGCTGAAATCAGTCAAAAATGACTAAGAATTTCAAGAGGTAAATTTGCCACTGCTATTATTGGAAACTGCATATCTATTGTGCGAGGACAGAAAGTATGACAGGCGTAGCAACAGTAGCTAAAGTAAGGTCTAGATTAGCAAACCGTCAATAAAAACACATTAGAGCATTTGACAGCTTTTATGTTACACCCTGCAGCTTGTGATAACTAAGATTTTATGCTAGTTACGGTTTATAAAGGGGCCAGACTAGGCAGGAAGGGATGACAATATAAAAACACCAGTTACTGTCCCACTGAGAAGTTTCTTTTCAAAAGCAGAAACAATTTAATGTTCTGGTGTTTGTTTGTTTTTGTCATTTTAAGGCTTTTGTGAGAAAACAAACAGCCGAAAACACAGGTTCTACATTCAAGATTGGACTATGAGTCAAATGACTAAAAGTGCTTTCACCTTTTTAACCACCAGGATTTTACCAATTAAACTGCAGTCTGTGATTGGATGACTGGTGCGTGGATTGACCAGCTGCTGCCTATCTGGTCTGAAAAGGTCTCACCTCATGAATTTCTTGGGTTCGGTGGGAGGGGTCGGCGGGGGGAGAGGTTTGTTGGAGTTGAGTTCAAGGTGGTGGAGGGGGGAGTTGGGGATGGGCTCTAGGCGGTTGGGCTGGGCTGGGGGAGGGGGTGGTGGCTGTGGGGGTTGCCCACTTCCTGAGCCTGCCACGCCCATGCCCATACCTGCTGCCTCCATAGCCCTGACATTAGGAGAGCTGCTGAATCTGCTGGTTGATGTTTTCTCATTCTTTCTCTTTTGCTACACAGAAAAAAAGAAAGGAGGGGCATGGGGGTCAAAAAAGGAGCAAAAGGGAAGTTTGAAACAAAATAATAATAAAATATAAGAAGAAATGGAGGGGAAAAAATGGAAAATGGGAGTACAGGGAGAGCCCTTGAGGTCCGTCCAGTGAGAGACAAAATAGCAGCGTGCTAACTTGATCATATTTAAATGCTGATCGAAGTGAATGGAGCAATTTAGAGACTGGCATCAATCAGTCTCAGTCCTAAAGCATCAGTGGCTCTGTGCAGAATGAAAGTTCAGATGAAGAGAGATGCATCAAAGCAGAAAACACCTCAAACTAACAAATGGCTTGGAAAGCAAAATAAGGAAAGCTGGAGGAAAAGTCAGGAAGAACAATCAAGTTGGGAAGAAGAATCACTGGCATATTTAGACACACACGCACGCACACACACATATGATAAATAAAAACTAGCGCACAGAAAACACACAACACATATACAAATGTGTGGAAAAAATACATGTAAAGCAAGAACTAAAATACTGGAAGTTATAGAACCCAAGAGATGGTGTCAATAGATTTTTACTGATCATGCAGTGGGGACCATTCAACTCAGACATACTGTGAGAAATGAAATACCAGTATCATGTTTTCCAGGAGCACTAGGAGCTTTAGAGCGCTTTGAAAACATATTTTCTCAGACAGCATCTTATTATAAGCGATGGGATCCTACATGACCACACAATTTTCAGCCCAACTTATCACAGCTTTGGTCATTTAATTCTAGAGATTTTCTGCTTCTTTTTTTTTTGGCTCTCTTTCCGCTAGTATGAAGTGGGAGGGGCCCAGTTGGAAAAATGTGATGTCGCATCCTTCTATGCATCAATCAGGATTTAGCAATATTTGAATAAAAATCTGATGATAGTGGAGGGATTGTTTGGTTGTTTTGCCAAATCAAAGTCAATCATTAGATCATTAGAGAGTTTTTAGTTAAATTGTTTTCACTTGTTGCTTATTTAATCATAAATGTTCAATTTTTATACATATAAATATATGATGTTTCATTACTTAAGTTAAAACACTGTAATTTCTTTCTTTAAAAATAAATGGATCCAGTGCGTTCAAAGCTGATTTTATACTGCTACTGGATTTAAGATCTTTGCCCTCATAATGTATCAGTGTCACATATCTGAATACTGTAGGTCCTTTTCATCAAAGCTGAAGGCCTCACTTCACTTCAACAAACATAACTTCCCTTTACTCCAACATAAAAACATGAGAATCTAGTGTCGTGTTATATTTTTAATAACTTTTTGATCTATGACACCTTGGTTTAATTGAACTCATGAAAGAACACCACATTTCCCATTAATCATGTTTTTTCCTATCCTGTTTTCACTGTCTTTGGTTACTTTGTGCTAAAGAGAATAAACTTGCTTAAATGGATTTTTCCATCACGTTTTTTTTCTACCATCCGCCATTGCCGTGAACTCTGAAAGTTTTAACTGTTTCGACTGCAACATCATAATCTTGCCTTTTGCTGTAAACTTCCCTTTGTGTTGTTGTGGCGTCAAACAGTGCAACACATTTCCGGCTTGGGTCAACCTTGAAATGCTCAGGTAGAGGCTGACCATCTGCTCTCATTTGTTATCGGCGCTTTGAGTAATATTTGAAAATTACTGTGGTCATGAATTATAGTTGTTTCAATGCAACGTTACCGTTTAAAGAACTTCAGTACTGATTGTTCAGATTAGCACTGAAATATTTAATGAGATGAAGTGGATATCATCTTTGCTATGTAGTGAAATAAAGCGACAGGCTTACCAGAGTGCCCCTGTGTGTGGTGTGTTACAGGATATCAGGGCCTACCTTAATGAGCGGGTTGATAACTCCAACATTAGGACTGGCATTGAACACTTTGTTGAAGTTGGTCTCCCTGTTGACAAGTTCCAGCTGGTAGAACTTCTTATCATCCTGGAGGAGAAAACCATGTTAGCTCACAGCCAGAAAGGCTGTAGAAGACTCAAGGGACTGTGAAAAGACTAAAAAATACACACAATGAGTTCTGTCTGCAGACTTTTTTCTTTTTTTTCTTCTTTTTTTAAAATTCTAACCACTTTAAATGTCCTCTAGCTCTAAACTCTTCTTCCTATCTGGATTTTGGACCTGCAATTAACCTTTTAAGCACCTAAATGTCAACTCTTTACCTCAAAACGACTGCAGACTGTGGATCTCAGACACAAACCCATGCAACAGCACTACACCGTGACAAATTGAAAGCTGATTTATGAAGTCACCCTCATGCGATTAGTGCAGTGGAACCACAGTAACCTAGTGTTATTGTCAACCGTGTCCTAGAGAAACCCAATGAAAATCACAGTGTTAATGAGGTGAAGTGCATTGGATCTCAAGCTGTCTGAAAGACAAAGTATGGTTGGCCATGTCGAAATGTCAAACAGACTTTAAGGAAAACTTCAAATAAGATTATATATTTGAACTAATGTTTCTTTACTAATCCATACACAGTTTTGAAGATTGCATAAGGCAGCCTTGAAAGCCAAAAAGAAAATTATTAGTTTGTTGGAAATAATTGCATTTTATTATTAACTACCCTTAATCTCTGTTTAATTAGCCCTTTTAAAATGGTTTGGTCTTTAAAAGTTTTGGCCTTGAATGGTTCTCATTCTGTCTTTCAGGTAGACTAATGGTTAAGGTTATATTTCCTTCAGTTTATTTCTTCTATGGTATGGACACCATACAAGACTTAACACCAGTAAACATCAAAGAAGTCACTATGACTGTCATGGTCCAAGCCTGGATCTGTTTCCCTATTGTTTTCCCTATGTCTGTTTTCCCTTGTCTTTTTGTCTCCCCCGTCTGGTCCTTGTTTGTCAGTGCTCTATTGTAGGCGTGGCTTCCTTTGGCAGTCCTGGCACAGCTGATGCTCATTCAGTGATCAACTCCAGCATAAGAACCCAAGGCTCACCTTCACTCATTGCCAGATTGTTCCATCTCCCATGCGGTATTCAGATCGGCCTACCACTTGTTATTTGGATGTGCTTTTTCATGCCTTGCCTAGTTATTGCTTTGCTCATTGTTTGTCTCTCCATTGTGTTCAGACTGCCACCAATTGCTGTGCCCAAGGACTACCAGATCACGCCAGGATCAAGCCAACAGGTAAGACCACACCTAGCTACGTCTGCCTGCCTGCCTGAACCTTTTCAAGTCCAGAGCCCATCTCACCCTCAATTTCACCAGCCCCGTTTCAGTCCCCACCTCATTCATCCCCACACCTTATTCAAGTTAAATAAATTCCTTTTCTTGCAGTTGCTCTGCCTCTGAGTCTGCTTCCTGGGTCCAGAACTCTCAGCCCCAAACCTAACAATGACATCTTGCTCACTAATTGGAAGAACTAGATGACAATCCATAATGTACGTCCCAAAAACATTGCCAGGAAAATTAGAACAAATTTGGTACCCTACCAGAGGTGCTTATAGGCTTAATATTGAGCTTTTTGAGCAGTTTCCCCCTGATCCGGTCTTTATGCCAAGGTAAGCTAATCACCTACTGGCTCTAGCTCCGTACACCACGCTTAGACACAAGGGTGGTATCAATATTCTCATCTACCCCTCGGCAAGGAAGCGTATAAACATAACAATAACAACCTTAAAACCTTTGCCAGGAGTGAAGGGGCAAAAGACCTGGGGAAAAAAAGAACACATACTCCAATTTCATTGAACTCCTTGAAATGTAAATCCCTTTATTTTTCCCTCTGTGTGAGAAGCAGTGACCAGGGGAACACTCTTGTAAAGCTCGACTTGGAGAATGCTTTTGGAAAAACTTTTTTTTTTTGTGGAATACAAATGTGACAGGTTGTATACGTACAGTCTGTCAAAAACAACACAAAACTCTTGTGCTACTACATCTGAAAGCTAAAAATAAACAGGAGCTGGAATACTTTCCTTTTCACACTTCCTCTGTCGCACACATTACTTCACCAGCAGTTACCTACCACCAGTTTCTTGACGAGCGCTTCTCTCTCAGACACCATGTTCTTCAACTCGGCAATGATCTGCAGATCCTCAGGACGGCTCTCCCTGTTCCTGAACTTCTCCTCTGTTCCTTCCAGCCTGTAAGGTGAGAAACAAATACAAAACACTAAATATTCTGCATAAGAGATCCACCAAGCAGCACATACATCTTGAGTAATAAAAATGAAGGACAACACTCAAAACTGCTTCCTGATGGGGAAAAAAACTGCATTAAGATGCTCAGTTTAAAATATGATCCAAATAGGTGAGTGCAGTTTCATCCGTGTAAAATATTCACCATCAAATATCAATTGCACATCAAACAAGAGCAGGCGAAAGAGTCAGGTGAACTTGTTAGATCTTGCACTTTATAGTGTGTGTACCAGATAGAACCATGAAGGAGTTAAAAGAATTAAATGCATATATTACAGGAAATAAAAAAGACGAGTGAATCATCGGCTTTCCTTTTTCATTAGCTTTGGAGCAATAAAACGGCAATTGTCCCCTCCCTGTCCTTTCTTCTCACAAAAAACATTAAGGGGTTGGTGTTCAAATCAAAAACAGAGCTGTGCAGCTACTGCGGAGCGATTTTGTTCTGTGAGTTATGAAAACTTTCAAAAGTGTTAGAATGGCTTTTTGTTGTTTTCCAACTGGCCCTCAGAGAAATCACCACTTGTGTAATTCATTTAAAAGTCTGTGACATAAGCCGTACTGCAACACATGCTAAAGATTGTGGGCATTAGCCGGTTGAAATATTCTTCAAGCCAAAAACAACCAAACGTATTTGACACTGTTGCCTGGAAAATGACTAATTAAAAAAAAAAAAAAATTACAAAATGAATCAAAACCTCAAGTCATCAGTTTCTCCCTACTTTATCTGATATTGTGAACCTTATAATTTGATACCAGGATGAAATTGTTCATCAGACTGTGTTCTGAGAACTTTAAAGGCTCAAGATTTCATAATACTGCTATTTTTTCATTTTCTATTAAAAATGAAACTTCATAATTTAAAGGAGGCTATCTTCAGCTATTGTCACTTTTCTGATTTAAGAATTACAACATGACATCCTCTAAGTTCAATAATACAGGAGTGACAAGAACAAACAAAAATTGCATCTGAAGTTCAGTGAGTTTCAGTAAAATGCCAAAATACTGAAAAAATAAACGGTCACTGTGTTGAGATCAAACAAGCCTTCTCTGCATGTTTAGCTGTGAGCCCATTTCTGGTTGTACCAATACCTTATGACAGTGAGCTAAACAGCCTTTCACTTCCCACAGTACAAGTCACTGAGGAGCCTCTTTTTGACATTTCATGACAGTGTGAAATCACACTTTCTTAAAGGCCGAGCACCAGAGCAGCTTGTCTTCCCGATAAACTGCGGTCTCTCCAAGAAATGTCCAGCGCTGGACAGAAGCAGTCACTGGAGCACTGCCCAGGGATACTGATTCATACAGATCTGCAGTACCATCAGATATACTGTCTGCTGGTCCTTCTGTGCACTTCTGAAGGTCAATTCTGCAGCTGAGGCATCAGAATCTCTTTTGCTTCTCCAGCAGTGTCTTTGTTAGACAGGAACAGTGTTTTACAGCAGAGAGAAGGAAACATGTGATCTTAAATCATGGGCGCTAAGCAACAATTTGCATTATCTAACTAAAAGTGTTTTTAGCCACTTTATGGCAGAAAAAACCAGGTGCCATTTCGACATCCATCAGCCATTGAGCAACATGAGCAATACCTATGGAGGTTTGATATTATAATCGCCTTTAAAGATGCATTAATCAGTTTTTTTTTTGGCCTTTAAAACAAGCAATGCTGGACTCCACAACCTAAAAATCATGTTTGACATGTCATGGCATAGGCGTAGATTTAGGTAGGGATGGAAGGGACGTGTCCCTACCAACTTTAAGGAAAGCTGAAATATCCATACCAACATTTAGACCTGTAATCGTGGCTAAAACTGACTCTTTCTTTTTTGGCTGGACTGCAGAGGGCCAGCCCTAAGGGTAGCTCTGTGGCTGACTGAGTAAGTGATGAAGTTGTGGGATTGGTCAATCGAGTGTAGGAGTGGATACGTCATCGGGGGCGTTGCTCTTGCCTCGCGCAGCACCGATGGAGTGTGTCTGAGTTCAGTGCGACTCTGAGCAGCCGGTTGTTTCTGTCTACTCTCTCCTCGCTGTACGTTCACAAAGTAAAGTACATCGGATCCGAACAGAACCTGATGTGACTCATGTTTATTCCTCGAAGCTCCGCTCTGCCCCCGCCCCTCTGTCCGAAAGCTCCCCAGAGCTCAGCAGCTGTCTGCGGGCGAGTGGTGGCTCTGTCACCCCGCTCTGCACTCTGCAAAGCCTCGCGATACATGTGAACTTTTCGCTTGAGTTGAATATTTTCAACTCGCGCTTTCACCTG